>RJWJ010001020.1:40313-101526 GCA_004363605.1 Indri indri
GGGGGGGGGGGGGGGGGGGGGGAGGTCCGCGGGTGCCATCATGGCGGACGCGGCCAGTCAGGTGCTCCTGGCCTCCGGTCTCACCATCCTGTCCCAGCCTCTCATGTACGTGAAAGTGCTCATCCAGGTGGGATATGAGCCTCTTCCTCCAACAATAGGACGAAATATTTTTGGGCGGCAAGTGTACCAACTTCCTGGTCTCTTTTGTTATGCTCAGCACATTGCCGGCATCGATGGGAGGCGTGGTTTGTTCACAGGACAGAAAGAAGTCTCATCTTCCTTTGACCGGGTTATCAAGGAGACAACTCGAGAGATGATTGCTGGGTCTGCTGCTACCCTCATCACACATCCCTTCCATGTAATCACTCTGAGATCTATGGTCCAATTCATTGACAGAGAATCCAAGTACTGTGGACTTTGTGACTCCGTAGTAACCGTCTATCGGGAAGAGGGCATCCTAGGATTTTTCGCGGGTCTTGTTCCTCGCCTCCTAGGTGACGTCATTTCTCTGTGGCTCTGTAACTCACTGGCCTACCACGTCAATACCTATGCACTGGACAGCGGGGTTTCTACCATGAATGAAATGAAGAGTTATTCCCAAGCTGTCACAGGATTTTTTGCCAGTATGTTGACCTATCCCTTTGTGCTTGTCTCTAATCTTACGGCTGTCAACAACTGTGGGCTTGCCGGTGGGTGTCCTCCTTATGCCCCAATATATACTTCCTGGCTAGATTGCTGGTGCAGCCTACAAAAGGAGGGAAATATGAGCCGAGGAAATAGCTTGTTTTTCCTGAAGGTCCCCTTTGGGAAGACTTACTGTTGTGACCTGAGAATGTTAATTTGAAGATGTGGGGCAGGGACAGTGACATTTCTATAGTCCCAGAGGCACAGAATTATGGGAGAGAATGTTGATTTCTATACAGCGTGGTGCGCTTTTTAAATAATCATTTAATCTTGGGAAAATGGAGGTATTTGGTGTCTGCCTTTTTTGTTCTTTTTTCCGCACAACGTAATTTACCACTGCTGGTTTCCCTTTAGTTATTCTGAAATGGGACGTTTTCCTACAGATTCTTACTTTACTTAAAAAGAAGACAGTTGCATTTTCCTAAAGGTAGAGGCAGGATGTCATGTGATTCGAGCTCAGTTTAAGGCTTTGTAAAATAAAGAGTAGAATCCCAAGAAGAAGGAAATAATTTTGTAAAACATGAGAAAATTAATAAGGCAAACTATATGGGAGGTAATGAATGACCTTTTCTTGAGTAGACCCCAGAAATTCAGCAGCATCCACCAGAGTCTGCCTCCCATTGTATGTTTCTAAGCACATTTGATTAACTTTGTCTCTCATGCTTCAAAAAAAGGACAATATGTTGCCAAATTACCCTAGAAGATCTCTATGAGAGATCCACACCTTCAGTCTATTACTGCAAAGTAATCAAGTGTCACCAGCAACAAAGAAAAAGGACAATGGTAGAAAATAAGCAAGAATTGGAAAGGAAATGTATAATGGCTTGTTTTTTCCCCAGAAGAAGTTCTTGTTTTCACCTAAAATATAAGAAGCAACTACTGTAGCAGTAGTCCCCTTCTTGAAGAGCTTAAGTCTTCACCAATCTCTAAATTACATCATTATTCAGTTCTAATTGTATATAACCTTTTGTTCTTCAGTTTTTCATTTTTTACCTTTTTGTTATTGTTGCAGAAGGTGAGTAGTTTGTTTTTCATTCCTGATGACAACCTTGGAAAATGTATTTATAACTCCATATCTGATAATGTGGACTTAAGTCCAGAGGGGTCTTAGGGTGTCGACCACCTCGCATGTCATACTGTCAATTAGGCATGTTAACAAACATTTACAGGAGGAAAAAAATGACTTCAGAAGGAAATAAAATTCAATTCGAGCATAAAGCCCCTATTTACTCGGGCCTTTTAAAAGCAGGTTAAAATGCTCTAAAATGAGAAAGCCTATGGTTTCACTTACTTAAATAACCCGCTGGGATGTTGCCAAATGAATAAGCGCTTAATTTGCTGCTTCTGAGACTTCTCTGTCAAAGCAGCAGCACCTATAATATTAGAATGAGCGTGCAGGGTTCTCCACCCTCTCCCAGGGTTTAGAAATACAACCTGAAGCTCATGAGTAGCTTAGCTTAAACTGTCTTTGATGTCTCTTGTCTTAAAAAGTAATGTAAATTTTATATACTATTTAATATTATCTGCATTTGTTTTAATATAAAAAAAAGTCGGGGGGAGGGGAGGACAAGGGCAACATACGTAACCTAAACATCTGTACCCCCATAATATGCTGAAATAAAAAAAAAATTTAAAAAAGTCGTCACGGTCGCCATGCCTGCTATAATGACGTCAGGTTTCTATAGCAACCGTGATGCGCAGGCTGCTCCCCAACACCGGAAATGCCCCCGCTTGGCCCTTTGTTCCCTTGTCTTTCCTTGCGAGAAAACACCTTCGCTCTTCAGGCTGCCACCTGAGAAGGCATGCTAATTAGGGGAATTAGGCTGGAATGGAGGCGATTGGCAGAATTCTGCCCGGTTTGGTGGAACAAAGAATGTCCCTATTGCCAGGAATTTTATTTGTCTAAAAGTGACAGTAGGGGAGTATCAGCACACAGAGACCCAGGGAGGTGTCCTAGGGCAGTTGGAGATGAGCTAGGCCTCTGAAGGGGAACATGTAAAACTCACACACCATGCTAAGTGATTAGCCATCTTGACAGAAAACTAAGAGACTGTCCATAATTATGTGATTAAATAATCTAGGAACACCAAAAAAGAAAAAGTCGTTAAGATATCTCAGAGTTATTTCAGGGAAGCAGTCCTAGAATAAGACAGTCATTGAGTAGGCAGAAACCTAGTCAATTGAATCATACAATGGTTTGTCTTGAGAAAATTCTTATCGTTCATTCTTAATATTTTCTTCCATGGGGAGGGGCGCTTCTAGCCCCTCTATACAGTCACTCCTTCTTTATCACAGAGAGACTTAACTAACTGGTGAGTTTGGAAGGAGAAACAGGGGTTGCACAGCCCATGCCCTCTCCCTTCAAAACTCCTGGTAATAAGCTGCCCTTCAGGGGCACTTGTTCTAATCTACCCTCAGGGGTGAGTCTTACAATAGTCTCACTGTTCTTCTCTTCTTTGTGTGTCTCCATGGGTCCTCAGATATTTCTATGGTCTTACTGCAAAAGGCTTGTATCTTTTAAAGGCTCCCCAAATACCCTCCTGCTTTAAGTCTGAGCTTAAAACCAAGAAATAGATGAAAGAAGAAAAATGCATGGACTTTATTCCTCATAAAGGTGATATTGAAGAATGTGACTTAGGTTTTCTGGCAAATGAGCTTTCTATTCATGAATTACAGAATTGGACAGATTAATCCACCCAGCAGTGCTTCACTGGGACAGTCACAAACGCCAAGAACTGCAATGCACATCAATCTGCTGCCTGGTGACGGAGTCTTGTCTATGTGTGCCCAAGGAAAGTACCTTCCTTGCAAGACCATCCCTGTAGCAGGAGAAAGTGTTTCAAGATATCTCCTTTGAGAAACTCTTCTCAAAGTGCATAAATAACCCTTATTCAGAATGAATACTCACTAAGCCAACCTCTGAGGCTTTCCTCATGGCCTAATTTGTGACAAAACCCTGTCAGTACTTTAATTCATGTGATTGAAGTGGAGGCTCATCTTATGGAATTTGGTTCCACATTCAAAGAGTGGTTTGAAAATAATATATTGTGATAATTTCCCTTGAAAATCCCTTCAAGAAGGAATTGGTTAAATGTTCAGAAATCTATACACACACATAAACCAACACAGCCTATAGTCAAAATTATATTAATAACAAAGTCCTACCAAACCTTCAAAGATAAGAGACTCCCTTTGTTATCCAATGATAACAGACCACAAAAAGAGAGGGAAAGGTCACCCAGACCATGTTTTAGATAGCCATTTCTGTTTAACCGACACCCCCAAACAATAGCCATTTATTATCACTCGAGAATGTATGTGTTGACTTGGCTCAGCTAGGTGTTTTCGGCTCCAGGTGATGTCTATCCCTTGGATCTGCAGTCATCTGGAGGCTACGCTAGGCTAGGACATTTAAGAGAGCTTGTACCCCCGTAAAATTTTGAAATAAAAAAAAAAAGAGAGAGTTCACTGACATGAAGGATGATTGGTGCTGATGTCACCTGGAGCTCACCTGGGGCTGTTGCCTGGAGCACCTTGGTTCAACACAGAGCCCTCCATGTGTAGGGTTGCCAGATAAAACAGAGAACATTCAATTAAGTCTGAATTCCAGATAAAAATGAGTGATTTCTTTAGTGTAAGTGTGATGGTTAATTTTATGTGTCAACTTTCCTGGGACACGTTACCCATATATCTCATCAATATTACTCTGAGTGTTTCCGTGAAGGTGTTTTAGGATGAGATTAACATTTAAACCAGTGGACTTTGAATAAAGCAGACTGCCCTCTATAATATTGGTGGGCCTCAACCCATCAGTTGGGGGCCTGAATAGAGCAAAAATCTGACCCCCTCTGAGCAAAAGGGAATTCTGCCAGCAGATAGCCTTTGGACTTGAATTGCAACATTGGATCTTCCTTGTTCTCCAGTCTGCAAGCCCATCCTGTAGAGATTGGACTTCTAGCTTCTATAATCATGTGAACCAATTCCTTAAAATAAATGTCTCTCACTCTTCCCCTCACTCCACCCCCTTGTCTCTCTCTCTCTCTCTCACACACACACACATGTGTACACACACACATCCCATTGGTTCTATTTCTCTAAATGTGGCATGCTGTATTACTTTGTTTATCTGAATGCAACCGGACATTCTGTATATTTATTTGCTAAATCTGGCAACCCTAGGGAGGAGCCCCTGAATATGTAAGTTTCCTGACAATCTGAGATGATACTTACAATGAGGCAAGTCTACATAAAATGAGTAGGTCAGTTTGGCAAAAAGGACAAAAGCTGGTAATACCTAGTGTTGAGGAAACAAAGGGGAAACAGACTTTCATATACACTTTTGGTGCCAAATGAGCATATCCGTTTACCGTGGGCCATGTTATTGCAGATTAATAATTTGAATGGCCTTTGGTGCAGAAGTTCTATTTCCACCAAGAAAAGAGTTTCTGGTGAGAATTTAGAAAATTCTCATCAAGGTGATTTGCATGACAACCCTGCTGGTGAGGTATCAAGATCTTCTCTTCATGGATGTATGTGACTATAAAGCACAAATTCCTAATCACAGAGACAGAAGGCAAAGAGGTTGCTCACCACACACATTGACAGAACCAGGGATAGAGCCTGCCAGCCTCAGCATATTGAGTTGCTGGTGGCAGATCTTTAGCAAATTTATGAGGACACATACTGTTGCGGAGATTAATCTCTGATCTCCCTGTGTTTACCTTCCCTGCATTTCCAGCAGGGAACCAGGCTTGATGCCCCTTCCCTTTGCCTCATGGAAGGTTTATGGCAGGACTGGAAGCCGAAGCTGTCTGAAGCCATCGTTTATTCCATCCTTTATGAAAACTTACATTTAAGGAAAGAGTTGTGCTGTTTGGACCTGTTAGGGAGAAGAGGGCCTCTGAGGACACAGAGAGGGGAGAGGAAGGAATATTTCTCCTGGATAGGGATGAGGTTGGAGGGCTACAAGCCCTTCCAGGAGTAGGGACCTGAGCGCTGCTCCATATCAGTGCTTGAGTTGGATCTGTGGTCCATGGAGGCTGGCATCCAGCCGTGAGACTCATTTTCCTGTTTGAATGGAAGGATGGATGGAGCAGGGTTAGGGGTCATGGAGGCACCAAGCCAGCTAGAGAAATGATCAGCTTAGCCCTGAGCAGTGGGTACACATGATGGTGATGGCAGGGGCCTCCACAGGCTGTACTTAGAGGATAAATTCCCACAAATGATCAGGCTTTGTCAAAAGGCATAATCATTTAACATTTTTAATACTTACTGTCTAGCTGAAATTTAAAAACTCTTTCCAAACGAACATCCCAACCTACTACAAGATGAAAGCACTTGTTTTTCCAGATCCGCGCAATAATGGGTTTCCCAACATTATTAATATTTGCTAATGTACTATCTTATTGCCAGAATGTTAGATTACTCTTCATTTTTCTCTATTTTCATGTAAATGGCATATTTCACATGTGCATTTCTAAATGCAAAGATAATGGTCACACTTTATGCCTCAGGATATGTCCTGGAATGATTCTAGAATTTGAAAAGAAAACCTTATCAGTAAGTTTGTGTTTATGCTGTGTCCTGTTTAAACTGAAATTGTGCATTCAGGAGAACTCCACATACCACTGGGGGCGGACAAAGTGGTACAACTTCTTTGCGGAGACACTGAGCATCTATGGGAGAAGAAAGCAACGCCCCATCATCTGCTGCCTTCTCAGGTCTGCACGAGCCTTGGGCACATGTGCAATCCTGGTCATGGCAACATGACTAAATATCAACGCAGCTCCAAAATCGCCTAGTTAGAGAAACCTCAGAAATACCATTTTCAATGTAAAAAAATTCCATAGTGCTATATAAATATATTACTTGTATAGTTAGAACTTAAAATATGCCATGCAATTATGTGTTTTATTAAGGGATGTATAATCATGCCCCATAGGGTGTTTTGGTCAAAAATGGACTGCATATATGATGGTGGTCCCATAAGATTATAATACTGTATTTTCACTGTAAATTTTCTGTGTTCAGATTTGTTTAGATACATAAATACTGACCATTGTGTTACACTTGCCTGCAGTATTGAGTACAGTAGCATGCTGCACAGGTTTGTAGCCTAGGAACCATAGGCCACACCATAAAACCTAGGTGTGTAGTAGGCTATGAGAGAGGCAATCAGAGAAGTTACACTCTGTAATGTTTGTCTTTATATTAATATCTTTGGTTGAGCACTTGTTTGCCTATTGTGGTATTTACTATATGTTTTTAAATGTCTGAAATCTAACATATTTGACATAAATAAATCTCTAATGGGCCTAATCTTTGATTAACAAGAAACTCATTGTCCATTTGGAAATATTGAAAATACATTCAAATACTAATATGAATATATTTATAGCCTTCAACTTTACCATGCGCTAGTAAAAACTGTAATGATAGTGGTGTGTTTCCTCTGATTATCATCTAAACACGTGTGTATACACGTGCTCACACACACACTGTATATGCATTGAATATGGATTTGACTTAACTGGAATGTGCTAGTTTTCTGTAGGTGTTTAACCACAAACTTAGAGGCTGATAGCTACATCCATTCATCAGCTCATAGGTATGTAGGTCAGAGTCTGGTGCAGCATAACCTTATTCTCTGCTCAGGGTCTCACATGGCTGAAATCAAGGTATTGGTGTAGGCTCGACTCAGATCTTTTGTCTGGAGGCTCTGGATAAAAATCTGCTTTCAAGACTATTCTTGTTGCTGGTAGATATCATTTCCTTGTGGCTATTGGACTACAGTCCTAGTTTCCTTGATCTCTGTCATCTGGGGACACTCTCAGCTCCTAGGGGTTAGTCCAATTCCCTGCCACATGACTTCTTCTTCTAGCCAGCAATGGTGTGTTGAAGGCTCCCAGTGCTTTGAATCTCTGATTTCCCCTCCTCTGAACAGCCAGAAAATATACTGTTTCCAAAGAGCTTATTTGATTAGGTCAGGCCCACCCAGATAATCACCATTTTGCCATATAACAGAATATAATCGTGGAAGTGATATCTCATCATATTCATTGGTTCCACCCACTCTAGAAGAGGAGGGAAGTATACACGCTGAGAGTCATTAGAGTTCATCTTAGAATTCTGTTTGCCACATGGAGATTCATAACAAGAAAAAATTCATGCAAATTTCAACCAATATTGTCCAGGTTTAAACTGAGTTTTCTGAGACAAAGCTCAGGCCACTATAATGGGGCATCACTGTACTAGGGAGAGGCCAGCACAGAGGAAGTGACTTACCCAATATTCTGTAGTCAGGGATGTGTCTGGTCTCCTCACTCCAGTCTTCTTTCTAGTATTCTTGTCGTCTTGCTCTGTATTGTCCCTTTTACCTTGGAGTCGCTGGGGAACTGCTCCTCCAGTGTCAAATTAGATGGCAAAGTAAGGGGAGAGGAAGGCAAATGCAGTTATAGGAAATGGTGTTGTGATTTTCTTGCTTTTCCCCAACTCCCACATGTAACTCATCCCACAACTCAGAACTCACCCAAAGCTCATAGATTGTGGGTATACATTTTATCTCTTACTGTTACCTTTCCACGTGCTCTCTATGCAGTAATGCTCTTTGGTTTAGGTTAATGTCATCTACTCTTTAAGAGGGTGAAGGCAGGTGGGCCAGGACTGCTGTGTTGAGGTGCTACTATGTCCTATAGGCACTTTACAGTTTTCTCACTTACCCCTTCTGACAGCACTGAAGAAGGTATCATGAACCCCATTTCACAGATGACCAATCTCCAACACACAGAAATTAAGACCCTCTCCAGATAAGTGACAGGATTGGAATTCAGTTCCATCTCTTGCCCTCCCCACAATATAACTAGTAGCTTCTCATTTGGAAAATTATAGTTTTACACTTCCCCAATATTGTGCCCTATGGGTACTCACTCAACAATCCCTCATGCTGAAGTAGAGGATGGTGAAGATGAAATCCTACCCTTTGAGCCATGAAGACTAACTGTGGGGTTACATGGATTGGCAGGTCCTTGAGGTCCCTCTAAGGCCCACTGCTAAGGTCTAAATGTGTCCCCCCAAAATGCATATATTGAAGTCTGATCACCAATTCAATAGTACAAAGAGGTGGGGCCTTTAGGAGAGGATTATGTCATGAGGCTGGGGCCCTCATGAATGGGATTACATTATTGATCCCTTTTGCCATGTGAGGACACATCAAGAAGGCATTATTTATGGAGAAGAGAGCCCTCCTCAAACACCAGATCTGCTGGTGCCTTGATCTTGAACTTCCCAGTCTCCAGAACTGTGAGAAATAAATTTCTGCTTTTTATCAATTACCCAGTCTAAGGTGTTTTGTTATAGCAGCCTGAATGGACTAAGACATCCACTAACCCCACTCTATGACATCAGGCTTGGGCATGTGACTGGATGTGACCAATTAGCTTTGAGGGGAAAAGGAGTGTGCCCCTCCCAAACAGAAGTGATAAGAGAAATCGAGGGGTTTCACCAGTACACTTTGTCCCTCTGCCTCAGCAATGTCCCATATTTCTTGAAAGGTAATTTAACTCATTTAATCCTCCAGCAGCACTAGAATTTAAATGATGATAGGAATGCTTGGGAAGAAGGAAGGTAAATGACTTATACCCAAATTTAGCCTCCTAGATCACCTCAAATCATCTGCCCTAACACTGAATCAGTAGCCAGGAGAAGGCACATGTTTTACTCACATCACACAGAAAGTCGTTTGTCAGGCACTGGAACAAACATCTCCTGCCTTTTGCTCTGCTGCTCTCTCCAGAAGACCCAACAACATGCTTTGTGCTTCTCTGGGAATTTGTCTTTATGGAGCCATAAGAATCAGATACTGAATTTCTGGTCCCTCCTGAAGTTAACTCTCCAAGGGGACCCAAAAGAGACCAGGAAAGGTACATTGATTCAATAGAAATGGGGTGATGTTTCCCCATCCCGCCTATATTGGACAATACTACAGCAGAGAAAACACACCAATTCTTACATATGATGTGGGTCTAAGTTTATTTTCTTTCCTATCATCATGTTTCCATAATCTCTTTGGGACATTGTTATGCTATTTAGGGTTATTTATAATAGTTTAGGTTATAGTCATCTCAGAAGCACAAGCTAGGAAGTGGAGTGGGAAGGTAACTAACACTTCAAGGACCTCCTAGGGGCCAGACACTGTGGTAGGCACTTTACCTACTGTTTCTCTAACTCCTACAACCATTCTGTAAGTTAGGTATCAGTATTCCTTGTGACAACTCATTCCTCCCCCAAGGCAGGCTTTATTAAGGCTCCTTAAGGTTAAATATGTATTCCACAAACACATGCCTGATTGGAGCCAGCATGGTTATTCTAATCAAGGGTTGTCATCTCTAAAGTTGGGCTTTACCTTCAATGTACGCACATAAGTTTGGATAGTAACATTTACCCTGCTCTAGGCAGAGTTTTCTTAACCTTGGCACTATTGCCATTTGGGTCTAGAGAGCTCTTTGTTGTGGAGGCCGTCCTAGGTGTTGTGTGATGTTTAGAAGCATTCCTGGCCTCTACCCCCAAGATTCTAGTAACACACCCAGATGTGACTACCAAACATGTCTTCAGATATTTTCACATGTCCCTTGAGGTGGGGAGCACAGTTGCCCTTGCTTGAGAACCACTGCTCTAGATATAAATTTCTAGTAAGTAGCTGAATACATGGGTCTGAACCCCAGAAGAAAGTTCTGTAATGAAGACATGGTTTGTGAGCTGTGGTGCCTGGCATATAATAGATTCCCTGTAAATATTTGTTAAATAAAAGCATATGACATATAGAATTGAGAGTAATCAGTATTTTCCCAGCCTTACATGAGTTCTTCAAATTGAGGAAGGATCCTTTTTATAAACTGTATCAAAATCTGCATTTTCAACCCAATATTTATTGCTCAGCTTTTGTTTCCCTTTGTAAAAAGCATGTGTTTTAAATGGTAAAGCGTATAGAAATTGGTTACACTAGCACCAGGCATAACCAGGGACAGAAGGAATTTCAACATCAGAACAACTGAGCAAAAAGTGAAGGTCCATCGTAGCCTACATTTCTATGCCAGACACCATGCTAAGTACTTTAATGACATTAATGTATTTGATCTTCACAACAGCCCTTTATGGTATTATCCCTGTTTATGAATCAAGAATTCAAGGCACAGAGAGGTTAAGAAACTTGTCCAGGGTCACACAGCTAGTAGGGGACAGAGGCAGGCCCCTAACCAGAACTGGCGTCAAAGCCCTTTGGCACTACCCACAAAGCTATTCTACCATGCAACAACATATATCTCTAGAGCCTCGCCAGAGCCTGACACTCAATGACTTTTTGTTTACGTGAATTGAACTGAACGTAGCAACTGAGTGTAGAAGCCTGGTGAGCCTGCAGCATGACTGTTAAAATAATTCTATGTACTTATCTAGAAAAGTATTTCCATTCTAAAACTCCCAAGTGTTTTCCTGCATGAAAATGACATTATTCTCTGGCCCAGACTCAGCAGGCTGGGAGAAAAGGCTGGTGGGATCCTCTTTGACTAGTGAGGCCACATGAGGTGAGATGAATTATGCAAGGTCATCCAAGAGTTATCAGGTGAGGTCTCCACCAGGGACCCAGGGAGATCTCCTGGATAGTACCACAGGGTCCTGTCCAAGAGATGCAGACATTGTCTTTGATTCTATGAAGCACCTCATCTTTCAAGGGTTTAATGGAAATGTGCTTCTCTGAAGTTATTCTGTGTGAATGTGGGGACGAACTGGAAACATGACTTCATGTGGAACAAGAGGAAAATGGGTAATGATTTTCTTCCTTTTCCTCAACTCCTCCAGGGGAGGAGAGGAGAAACAAGCAGTTCCTTTGGGGCCACCTCTGCCTCTCTTTCAGTCTTCGCCCCCTTTCACACCCCTTTCTCCCCACCTTTTGTGACAGTATGGGAGTAGTAGACAGGAATCCAGAATTCCCTGAGAGGGGACAGAAAGTTGAGAAGTGCCTAATGATGAGAACAGTGGATCAGGAAGCACAGGCACTGAAGCACATACCCTGGTGCTCATCCACCGGGTGCTCCATCGCCACCTGCTTCTGTGTGCCTTGCCATCGCTACCACACCGCAAGGAAGCCCACACGTGACAGAAATATCTATTTTCCAAGTGAGGCTGACAGGGTGAAGTGACTTACCCGTGAGACGAGAATGTCCCAGAATTACTGGTTTGGGTCTAACACCAGGATGCAGGAACATCTCCTGTCTCTTGGTCCAAATCCTGTCAGGCAGATATGGTATGAGGCTTTCATCTTACCCTGCAGGAGCACAAGGGAAACACACTCCTCCCACGTAAAACGGGGGGCTGAGGGGTAATAAGGGGACAGGAAAATCCGAGAAACAAAAAGAAACAGGGTGAGCGGTGACTTCATTCCCTTATCCCAAATTTTGTTCATGGGGTCCATGACTCTGTTGACTGGAAATGGTAGAATTACCTTCTTCCCTCCCTCCAGCCCCATCAGGGCACTCATTCCACCACATAGAAAAGGCACTGACTCACGGGAAAATTAGAAACGTGCGAGTGTTTTCCTTCTTCTCTCCAATGCTCTCTAGATTGTGCTGCCCCTCAAATGTATCACATTTGTAGTTCACCCTCTCCAGGCCCCTCCACGAATAGCAGGGTTAAGCTCCAGCAGATTCCTGACTCTAGGCAGGTGTGTTGTCAGAAAGTGGAAGTCCCTCTTCTTTTTCCCTTTGAACACACTACTCAACCACTGTCTCCACAGGCCCATTGCGAGTGGAAGGAAAGGGGCCAAAGCCCCAAGTCAGACAGTGACCAGGTAGTACCAATGGGCTTTGACACCCTGCATTTCCGGGGCACTGGCAGGCTCCTGGTGAGCATCTTTCTGAGTCCAGTGGGTCTGTTCAGGACAGCGGGGAGGTAGCAGGATCCTCTTTTGGGAGAGGGCTATTTCTGGGCAGGAGTTGGAACTCATAGGTTCTGTTCAAGTCCAGCAGTTATGAACAGTGAGAGATTTAGTCATAGAGTAAGGTGGTTCATGGAGTAGATTCTTTTAAAGGAATTAATCTAGTCCTCCTGACAAGGCGAGAGGAGATGTCTCTACTGAAAGCCATACAAAAGGTTCCTGAGAAGTCAGTCCCATTCTTTGGGAGTAACTAGGGATGAGGATGGAACAAGGGCCCTTGATTGAGGTCTCTCCCTAAGGGCCTTGGGGGAAGGAGAACCCTGTGTCCAGCATAATCTTCCCAAATCAAGAATAAAGGTTTGAGGTAAAGCCCCTGAAGAATATAACCACATGTAGCAAAGCAGTGGTTGGACATTTTTGATCAATGCTGCAATATTTCTCATCCCTCTGGATGTACGGGCAAAAATTAATCACGAGTCATTTTTCAGTATGAAATAGGAAATACCAAATAAATAAACAGTGAATAAGGTCCTATATCAAACTAGCAATAGATCTTCCACCCAAGACTGAACTGGAAGCCAATAGTCTGTTACAAGAGCAGCAGTTCCGAATACTTGTGTAATAATGCAGACTTTGGAAGAAACTCCAGAGGCAGGTAATAATGAAGTTCCACCGTTGCCAGGTCAACAGACATTGAACTCCTCTGGTCAGACTCCCTTTAAACTTCTGGGCTAAATCAACCATCACAGTAAATTTAGACTGAGCGAAAGAGAAGACGACAACCTGGAGAGTCTGTGGCTGTGGGAAGCCTCCTCTTCCAATGCTTCAAAATGGTGAATTTCCTGCTGATGGCAGAGTGAAGAGAGGGCCCTCTATGTGTGAAAAATCTGTCCATCACGATGAGTGGTTGGTCTGATATGATCCCCTATCACTGTTTCATGTTGCAGTTAATCCTCTCTCTTCTGCTCCTCATCACATTAGTGTCACGCATGGCCTTTCAAATTTGGAAACAACTTAGGACAATCTGAGTCCTGGATATGCAGCCTCTCCAAGATGAAAGATTTTCAAACTTAGTGGACATCTGCAACTTTCAGAAGAGAACAAAGGACGCACTAAAACAGAAAAGACCATGTACTTCATTACCATCACTTTTGATATTTAACAGCTGGCTCTAATTTCACTCACGGAACCATAGATCCCCATGCCATCTAGCATTAAGAACAGAAAACGTAAAGATACGATAAATTTTGTTCCATGCTTCTACATATTTTTTGTTATTACCTAAAAGTTTCTCTTTCTGTACAGGTTTTGTGAAAACCTTTTACTGTAAATACTCTTTACACTGTAATAGGGATTGTATTAAGTGCTCTACTTGTTTTGTGTAATCCTCATTGCAAGCTTACGGGGTAGGTACCACTATTATGCTCATGTTACCAAAGGGGAAGTAGGAGCCAAAGGGGTTTGTCTGTGGCATTAGCTTATTATAAGTGGCAAGGCTGGTCAGACCCAGACCATGTGACCCCCAAGACATGCATTCTCAGCCCCTAGGGTGTTCTCTGGTGAACAGAGAGTGTTATAGTGTTCTATGGTTCTGGGTGTACAATTTGGTAAGACAGGATGATTTCTCCTTGTTACCTCAATTTTTACTTAACTTAACATGAACTCCTTTGAGGCTGCAGCCTGGTGCCAGAGTCAAGACAACCAAGCCTCTTAACATTTCATAAATAGCCTAATGGCACACTTGTATAGAGTAGAAGAATTCTTTACATGTCAACAAATTATGTTCTTAGATTATTTTTAAAGATATTCTTCTCTGAAACACATTGTTTTGCAAGTTTATGTGGGAACTACTTAAAAGATAACCAAATGTACATTCCTTGCGATAGGCAATCATGTCATCTTACATAGGCAATCATGTCATCCTGCAAATAGGGACAGAAGAATTTGTGCCTATATTCATGGAGGATATTGATATGTAGTTTTCTTTTTTGTACTGTATTTGTACAGGTTTTCATACCAAGTTAATAATAACTTCATAAAATGAAAGTGTTCATTTCTTTCCCATTTTTTGGAGGATTTTGAAGAGGATTGGTGTTTATTCTTTGCTAAATGCTTGGTATACTTCTTCAGTGAAGCCATCTGGTCCTGGCCTTTTCTTCTTTGGGAGGATTTTTACTACTTATACAATCTCCTTGCCAGTTGCAAATATGTTCACATTTTTAATTTCTTCATGATTCATTCCTGATAGGTTGTATGCTTTGAGGAATTTATCCATTTCTTATAGTTCATCCAATTTGTTGGAGTGTAATTGTTCACAGTATTCTCTTATAATCCTATTTATTTATTATTACTATTATTATTATTATTATTATTTTTATTTTTTTTTGAGACAGAGTCTCACTCTGTTGCCCGGAGTAGAGTGCAGTGGCGTCAGCCTAGCTCATAGCAACCTCAAACTCCTGGGCTCAAGCAATCCTACTGCCTCAGCCTCCCAAGTAGCTGGGACTACAGACATACCCCACCATGCCCGGCTAATTTTTTCTATACAGATTTTTAGTTGTCCAAATAATTTCTTTCTATTTTTTTAGTAGAGACGGGGACTCACTCTTGCTCAGGCTGGTCTCAAACTCCTGACCTTGAGCGATCCACCCACCTCGGCCTCCCAGAGTGCTAGGATTACAGGCGTGAGCCACCGTGCCTGGCCTCTTTATTTATTATTAATTGATAAATAATAATTGTGTCTATTTATGGGATACAATGTGATGTTTTGATCTATGTACACATTGTAGAAAGAGTCAATCAAGCTAATTAACATATCCATCACCTCACCAATGTATCATTTTTTTGTGGTGAGAACATTAAAAATGTATTCTTTTAGCAATTTTGAAGTATACATTATTATTAACTGTGGTCACTATGCAATGCAGTAGATCAGTAAAACTTATGCCTCCAGTCTAACTGAAACTTTGTACCCTTTGATCAACATCTCTCCTTTCCCTGTCCCTTCCCATCCCCCACCCCCAGACTCTTATAATCCTTTTTATTTCTGGGGCATCAGTTGCAATGTTTTCTCTTTCATTTCTGCTTTTAGTTATTTGAGTCTTCTCTGTTTTTTGTAGTTAATCTATCTAAGAATTTGTCAATTTTATTGATCCTTTCAGAAAACCAATGTAGTTTGTTTATTTCTTCTACTTTTTAATTCTCTATTTCATCTATCCCTTTATCTTTGTTATTTCATTCCTTCTGCCAATTTGAAGTTTAGTTTGTTCTTTTTACAGTTCCTAAATGTGTAAGTGAGGTTGTTGATTTGAGATCTTTGTTCTTTCTTAACGTAAGCATTTACTGTTACAGATTTCCCTGTTAATATCACTTTTACTGCATCCCATAAGCTTAGTATGTGGAATTTTCATTTTGCACTTGTCTCAAAATATACAATTTCTCTTGATTTCTTATTTCAATTATTGATCAAGAGTGTGTTGCTTAATTTACATATATTTGTGCAATTTTCAGTTTTCCTTCTGCCGATTTCTAGTTTCTTTCCGCTGTGGCCAGAAAACATACTTTGTATGATTTCAGTCTTAAATTTGTTAAGACTTGTTTTATGGCCTAACATGTGTTCTGCCCTGGATAATGTTCCACTGGGCACTTGACAAAAATGTGTATACTGCTATCATTGGGTGGAGGGTTTTGTATATGTCTCCTGGGTCCAGGTGGTCTATAGCATTGTTCAAGTCCTCTGTTTCCTTATTGATCTTCTATCTGGCTGTTCTATCCATTATCGAAAATGAAATATTGAAGGCATTTGCTATTATTGCATTTCTGTCTATTTCTCCTTCCAATTCTGTCAATGTTAGCTTCATAGATTTGGGAGCTCTGATGCTGGGTGCACATATGTTTATAATTCTTATATCTTCCTGGTGAGTTGGCTCTTTTATTTTTATATAATGTCTTTCTTTGTCTCTTGTGACAGTTTTTTATTTAAAGCCTATTTTGTCTGATATAAATATGGTGACCCCTGTCCTCTGTTGGTTACCATTTGCATGGAATATCTTTTCCCATGCTTTCACTTTCAGCCTGTGTTCCTTAGATCTTTCAGACAGCATGTATATAGTTAGATCTTGTTTTTTTAAAAATCCATTCAGTCAATCTACTTCTTTTGATTGGTGAGTTTAATCCATTTACATTTAAAGAAATTACTGATAAAGTCTTTCTATTGCAACTTTGTTGTTTTCTATTTCTTTTGTAGCTATTTTATCCCTCTTTCCCTCTCCTACTGTTATTTTTTTGTGTGTTTCATTGACTTTTTGTAGCGGCATGCTTTATCTTCTCATTTCCTTTTGTTTTTCTACTATAGGTATTGTCTTTGTGGTTATCATTGGGATTACATGAAACATCTTTAAGTTATAACAATCTAATTTAAACTGATACCAACTTCAATCACATACAAAAACTCTACTCCTTTACATATTCACCCCCAACTTGTTGATGTCACAAATTATATCTTTTTATATTGTGTATCCACTAACATAAACGTATAGTTACTTTTTATACTTTTGTCTTTTAAATTCTATACCAAAATTAAAAGTAATTCATACGCCAACATTACAACACCACAAGATTCTGTATTTGTGTATAGATTTACCTTTATCAGAAAGCTTTATGTTTTCATATGATTTCATGTTGCTGTCTAGCATTCTTTTGTTTCAACTTGAAGGGTTCCCTGTAGCATTTTTTGAAAAGCAGATCTAATGGTGATGAACTCCTTCAGCTTTTGTTTATCTGGAAAAGGCTTAATATCGCCTTCATTTTTGAAAGAAAGTTTTGCCCGTTATAGGTTGGCAGCTTGTTTCCCCCAGAACTTTGAATATATCATCCCACTCCTTTCTAGTCTGCAAGGTTTCTGCTGAGAAACCTACTGACAGTCTTGCAAGAGCTCTCTTATACGTGATGAGTTCACCTTTCTCTTGTTGCTTTTAAGATTCTTTCTTTGTGACTTTTGACAGTTTGACTATAATGTGTCTTGGTGTGAATCTCTTTGGGTTTATTCTAGTTGGAATTAATTGAGCTTCTTTAATTTGTATGTCTATTTGTTTCCTACCGTTTGGGAGGTTTTGACCATTATTTCTTTAAATAGTTTCCCGTTTCCTTTCTCTCTAGTCTTTCTTGTATTTCCATAATACATATATTGGTCAGCTTGATGGTGTTCCACAAGTCCCTTAGGCTCTCTTTATATGTCTGTATTATTTTTTGCTCCTCTGACTCAATAATTTCAAATGACTTGTCTCAAGTTTGCTGATTCTTCTGCTTGGTCAAGTCTGCTTTTCAACCTCTCTATTGAATTTTTCAATTCAGTTATTCTATTATTCAGCTCTGGAATTTCCGTTTGGTTCTTTTTTGTACCTTCTATCTCTCTGTTGATATTCTTCTTCTGTTCATGTATTGTTTTCCAGATTTTTTTAGTTGTCTATCTATGTTCTATTTTGGCTTATTAACCATCTTTAAGATGATTATTTTTAATTCCTTGACAGACAATGCATAGATTTCTATTTATTTAGGGTCTGTTTCTGGAGATTTATTTCATTCTTTGATATTTCCCTGTTTCTTTGTATACCTTGTGATCTTTTCTTGAGATTTAGGCATTTGAAGAAACAGCCACCTTTTCAATCCTTAGGGACTGATTTTGTAGAGAGGAAGAGCTTCACCAATTGGCCTGGCTAGAAATTCTGGGGACTTCTCAAACATTTTCTGGGGATGTGTCTTCTCTAGGCTTGTGCATGTAATTTCCCTTTTAAAGAAGTTTACTCCTACTTTTTCTTGGTAGCTTATAATCTATTGATTCCCCTGGTGTCTTCTGTGGTACGGCAATCCCTCTGGTGCTGTAAAAAGCTGTGGTGTTTGTCTTTGTTCTCAGTGGCCTCCATCCTGGAGCGCAATTTTTATCAGAACTCCATCAACTGAGACAGAAACAAATTCCTTGGCACTGTTCCTTCTCCCCTAAAAAAGCCAGATGTTGAACATACATTCCACTCTTCTTTTTTCCTCTTGAAGGAGAAGCCAGGAATTGGGAGTCTTTTGTCCTAATCACATTGTGCTGTTCTGGGGAGGTAGGGGTGTTGAGCATGTAAAGTGCACCGATCCCTATTAATCTATATAAATGTCCATTGCCTTTAATTTTATCTTGTCTGATTTTTTTAAAAAAATACTAGCTTTCTTATACATACGACTTGGATAATACATATTTCAACATTTTCTTATGTGCCTTCTTTCTCTGTTCTTTTATCCAACGTGAATTTTTTATAATCACCTTTTAGTTTCACTTTGTTTTTAACTTTTACTTGGAATAGTGAGGGACAGAGTGGAGATTTGAACCTAACTAGTTCTGACAGGTTCCAACACCTGGACTTTTAGAGCCTGAGCTCCATGGCTTCCCTAAATATTGCAATTCCCCTCTCTTCTCAGTGTCCATATTGTTCTTGGCTGATCTCATCCACATCTGTGGTTGTCACTACAGTCCTAGGGGTGATCCCCAATTCCACATCCCTAGCCCAGACCTCTGTCTGGCTCTACACACTTTTATCCAGTTCTCTAGTACAACTCTCTTCCTGGATTTCCTAAGGATACCTCAATCTCAACAGTGATTAGTTCCACCATTAATCAAGATTAACCCTTTGTCTCTGTCCCAGGTTTCCTGCTCAGTGGTGTTCAAATGGTAGTGCTGGCCCTGGTCACAAGGTGGCCCTTAACTCTACTTTTTAAGTTTCCCCAGTAGACATACATGTATCATTAAAGGAGAAAAATAAATCCATTATTACATTTTAAAACAAGTTAGAAGGTATTATTTACCATACAATATCTATTCATTTTTTAAAATGTGTATGGATCAAAAACTCTGACAGAATCTACTTGGCACATTTCTCTCCCATGAATTATGCATTCATACAATAAATGTCTATCTTCTGTTTCCATTGCTGAGAGGTGTCGTAATTTTCTACTGGATACCTTTCTCTGTGTCCTAGCTTCTGCTTTTTTATAATTTCTGCTCTCTCCTAATTTCATCTTTCTCATAAGTTGGACTTATTTTAAAGACCTTTCAAGTCCTCAATATCAGGGACTTTACTTTTTTCCTTTGTTTTTTTCCTCATATTCCAATATCAATTGCCTGATTATCTTCATTATGCCCAGATTTATTCAATGTGATGGAAAACACCATATCCCTTAGAAGAAAAAAATGGGATTGTGATTTGTCACTACTGAAATATTAGAAAAACATGATTTTTATATTATATCTAGGAAAATAGTTGGCTGTCTCTAGCTTTCCCAATCATCATTAAAATTTGTTATTTACATTATTGAGAGACTGAGAGCACTGATTTTGGAGTCCAATTGTTTTGCCTATATCCTGGTTTTGCAACTTATTAGCTGAACAAAGTCAGGTAATTTGCTTAACATCTTTGTGCCTCAGTTTCCTCCTATGTAAAGTGGGGTCATTGATAGTATAGTCCTCAGCAGCTTCTTTTGAGGAATAGATTGATTAATAGCTATAAATCACTTAGATCACTGTCTGGAAGAGGGTTGACTCTGAAAGTATGTTATGAGTATTGTTATTATTATTGTTACTTTCTGCATATTCTAAATTGACATGATGACATATATATTCAGAATTTATTAATGGCAATAAGATTGTAACCATACAAAAATCTAAAAATAAAAAACTGGCATTGAAGAAAACGGAACAGAAAAATCACCTTTAATCACATATCTATTCTCAAATGTTATCAGTGGTGAATTCTTTTATATCTTTTTCTATTTGAATATACACATGTCCATATACATTTACATGCCTTACTTTCTTGATTATTAGATCATAGCATCTGTAACATACACTGTGGATTCTGAAACACTTTTTTTTCCTAGTTTTGAGCATCTATTAAATTGTTCTTACTTATCACTTATTTTTTTATTTTTTGCATCTTCTTAATTTATTTTTTATAGATACACAATAGTTGTACATATTTACAGGTATATGTGATATTTTGAAACAAGCAAACAATGTGTAATGATCAAATCTGGGTAATTGGAATATCCACCATGTCAAACATTTATCATTTGTTTGTGTTAGGAACATTCCAAATCTACTCTTCTAGTTATTTTGAAATATGCAATAAATTGTTAATTATAGTCACCCTATTGTGCTACCAAACATTAGAATTCCTTCTAACTATAGTATTGTACCCATTAACCAATCCCTCATTATCTGTCTTTCCCTACTACTCTTCCCAGTTTCTGGTTACCACTAAGTGCAAATCAAAACCACAATGAGATATTATCTCGTCTTAGTTAAAATGGCTATTACCAAAACCCCCAGAAAATAGCAAATGCTGGTGAGTAGGCAGAAAAAGGGGAACACTCACGTAGTCGTTGGGAATGTAAATTAGTACAGCCACTATGGAGAAACAGTATGGAGGTTCTTCAAAAAAATAAAAATAGTAACACCATATGATCCAGCAATCCCACTGCTGGGTATATATCTAAAAGAAAATAAATCAGCATATGGAAAATGTATCTGTACTCCCATGTTTATTACAGCACTATTTACAATAGCCAAGATATGGAATCAACCTAAATGTCCATCAACAGATAAGTGGATAAAGAAAATGTATATATATACAATGGAATATCATTCTACCATAAAAATGAATGAAATCCTATCATTTGCAACAACATGGATGGAATTGGAGGACATTAGGTTAAGTGAAATTAGCCAGGCACAGAAAGAAAAATGTTGCATGTTCTCACTCATGTGGAAGCAAAAAAATTATTCTCATGGAGGTAGTAAACAGAAGCACTTTAAGAAAACAGAAAACCACCACGTAAAATATTCACATCTATTGTACGATGTATCCTAAAGTTAGAAATGTTGAAAGATTTTTAAATATAGATCCTACATGGAATAGAATAATTGTTAGCCTCTCTGCATTTTGACATATTTCCTTGGTCTTTTACTAGGCATATTTGTACTCAATATAACTATGTCTCCACTGCACTACCAGTGGTTCTCCAGTGTTAGTGTGCATCAGAATACGTCAGGGGAGGATAAAGGGGCCTGGTTGGAAGTGCACTTAAGTCACAGAATCGTGGGAAGAGTGCCAGAAGGGTGTGAAAGCTTGTTAACAAAAGAGACAGGAGATTCTGAAGTAGGCAGTCAATGCGAAATGCTTCCCAAATCACCAATACATACTGACATGGACTCCCTCCTAGAAAAAAACTTTAGTCAGATTTCTTTGAACCTTTTTTTCAGCTAGGCCTAGTCCTTGGCTCTGTTCTTGGCCTGCTAAGTCCAGTTTTAGCAAAGAATCCTGCTCAGCCAGTTTATCAAGAATCCCCCTACCCTTGGCATCCAATCAAGCTTTTCTTCCCCCACTTTTGATATTTAATCATGTTCCTCTCCCCCTACCCTTGATTACATTCTTCTTAGTAATTTTTCCATTCTCTCCCTTACCCTTCCCAGTGACTATAAAATCCCAGCTGTCTCGGTTGTATTAAATATTTGGAGTTGAGTTCAATCTCTCCCCTCTCTTGCAGTAGTCTTGAATAAAGTCTTCCTTGCTGGTTTTTTTTTTTTGTTGTTGTTGCTGTTGTTGTTGTTGTTTTGAGACAGAGTCTTACTCTGTCACCAGGGCTAGAGTGCTGTGGCATCAGCCTAGCTCACAGCAACCTCAAACTCCTGGGCTCAAGCGATCCTCCTGCCTCAGCCTCCCAAGTAGCTGGGACTAAAGACATGCGCCACCATGCCCAGCTATTTTCTATGTATATTTTTAGTTGTCCAGCCAATTTCTTTCTATTTTTAGTAGAGATGGGGTCTCACTCTTGCTCAGGCTGGTCTCGAACTCCTGACCTCAAGCAATCCTCCCGCCTCTGCCTCCCTTCCTTGCTGTTTTTTAAAACAAGAATCCACTGAAATTTTGTTTTTATAATATGATGCTAAATTTTTGTTCATGTTTTAATTTGCTATGTCATCCTGCCCTTGCGAGGCTCCTTGGGAAATGCAAGTCTTTGCCTCTAGATAAATGAAGTGATTTGACTGCTGTTCTTTAGTAAAGGGTAGAATTAGGCTAAGGACTTGAGGATCCCCACAGAGTTATAATGGCCACATTAAACATTTACTTAAGAAATACCAGTATTTCTGCTCCTAGCCAAAATGGAATTTCTGTCCTATCGGAAACAACTAAAAAACGAGTTAAAATACACGAACCACTGTTCTCAAGACCCTGGACAACAAGCAGCAATGGTCAGTGATCCTTGAAAGACTGGAAACGAATTAGGTTATTCTTGTGGTTGTCTCAGCTTACTTCCTGGAGAAAGTTTTCAGGCCACAGTGCAGGGAGTAGGAATCCAGGCAGAACCCAGTGGCATCCCAGAGCTTAGAAAAAGAACTTAGGAGGTCAGGAGGCGAGGAGGCCAGGGCAGCTGGATTTTACAAAGCTGTGTACCAAAAAGGAGAGTTACCCAGAGAAAGAATTCCAGAGATCTGCAGATGGCTTCCCTTGAATATTCACCTGAGTACTGTTAAAAGATATGCATAGACATATAAAAGTTTTAGAGTTTATTTGAGCAGACAGTGATTCATGAATAGGGCAGCGCCAAACTACAAGTTGTTCAAGGATCCATCATAGGGGCTTGTGAAGGGAAAACTTTTATAAAATGTTCTCTGAAGCAAGACAAAAGAAATATTTGATTGGTTAAAGTGAAAAGTTTGTAGTTAGTGGTTACTTGGTGGTTTCCGATTGTTAAATTCTCTAGTTAGAAGTTAGTTGGCAGTTTTTGACTGGTTAAGCTGAAGTTTTATTTTCCTAGGCTGTGACCATTCACTATCAGCTGGATCGTGGTTTGCTTACATAGAAACTCAGAGGGCTAGAGCCACTTCGGTTTAATGGCCTCTCAATTATTTTAACAGTACTGCTCATTACATGCCTGTGGGGAAACTACCCCAGACCAGGAAATGATCTACTCAAAAGGATTAAAGGGAACAATTCCTTAAGTTCACACATTTTTGGGAATAGTGCGTGTTCCCACTAGCCAAACTTAAAAACCTCATAATTCATGGGACATCAGAGTACTCAGAAGGGATATTTCCTTATTATTGGGGTACAATTAACCCTAAACTCAACTCTGACCTTTGCTTACAAAGCTTAAAATCAAGAACCTAAAAGATCAAACTGTTTACAAGTAACTTAACTATGTCCCAGAATAAAAATCAATATATTTACAAGGATGAAAAAATATCCAGCACTCAATAGGTAAAACTTACAATGTCTGGCATCCAATCAACAATTACCGGGCTTGCAAAGAAACAGGAAAATAAAACCCACCAAGAGGAGAAAAGTCAACCAATCAAAACTGACCCAGAAGGGCTGGCGTGGTGGCTCACGCCTGTAATCCTAGGACTCTGGGAGGCCGAGGCGGGAGGATCGCTCAACGTCAGGAGTTCAAGGCCAGCCTGAACAAGAGTGAGACCCCATCTCTACTAAAAATAGAAAGAAATTAGCTGGACAACTAAAAATATTTAGAAAAAATTATCTGGGCATGGCGGCGCATGCCTGTAATCCCAGCTACTCAAGAGGCTGAGGCAGAAGGATTGCTTCAACTCAGGAGTTTGAGGTTGCTGTGAACTAGGCTGACGCCACCGCACTCTAGCCCAGGCAACACAGCAAGACTCTGTCTCAAAAAAAAAAAAAAAAAGAAGAAAAATAAAACTGACCCAGAAATGACAAAGATGGTAGAATTAGGTAAGGACATTAAGGCAGATATTAGAACTGCATTGCATATGTTCAAGAAGCTGGAGTAGTGAACACGTTTAGTAGAGACACGGAATACAAAAAAATATTTTAAAATCCAACTTGAACATCTGGAGATAAAAATTACAATGTCTGAAATGAAAACTATGCTATTAATAGCTGGCATGGGGTTAATGGCACATTAGACATTGCAGAAGAAAAGAATAGTGAACCTGAAGACATAGCAAAAGAAACACTTAAAAATGAAATACAGAGAGAAAAGATGGAAAAAGCATTAATTGTGGTTGCGTGACAACTACATTGATAATCACTTTAAATGGAAATTGTCTTAGCCTTCTAATTACATGACGGAGATTTTCAGAGTGGATAAAAAAGCAAGACTCAGGCCCCAATATCCTAATAACCACAAACACAAGCTGATTAAAAGGCCTCTTTTGCTAAAAATATACAACATACCACGGTCCAAACTTCACTAAGACAGTACCTACCTAAGCTAGTATCACTCTAAGTCAGGTAGAAGGTCTTTATGCACACCTCTGTAGAAGACAAACTGGGATATTGGCACATCGAGGTGTCTAGGAAATCTGTAATGATCGGGGCCAGTGGAGAATGCAGAACCGGGGGAAGGGGTGACTCACTAAAGCAGAGGTATGGAGTGGGATTGTGGCATACAGTTTGGATACTACTCCCAGCAGCTAAAGAGAATCTGAGGGACATGGGATTTGCAGGTGAAAACAAGCAGGTAACACAGCTCACATGCTCTTTACCTCCTTTGGTTCCCACAGCAGCTCTGGAAATTATTATCTATATTTTACCAACAAACATAGTAAACAGCAAGGCATTGCCATGGTATTAACTACTAAGTTTATATTACCAGCTAAATGATCCAGAAATAATTTGAAATTTATTATTCTTGTTTGTTGTTGCTTTTTCAACAAGTTTTCATCAGGTTCTTCACTGTCTTTTAATCTGATTGGCATATTAGTTTGCTTCGTCTTTTAAAAATCAAACCTTAATACAATTACAGATTAGGTGATACTTATTAACTTAGGGAAAAATAGATAAAAACTTAGAATTAATTGTTACTGGTGATATTAGGAAAGGAAGCAAGGTGTTAAAAGTAAGATTTAAAAATTTTCTTGATACATTTTTTCTTCTGTTCCAAAGCAACAACAAAAACCACTTTAGAATGTATTTCTTTATAATCAAAAACACAGTAAAGCTCTTCTCATTTGAGGGAAAATGATTCTTTTTTAATGGGCATACATCTGAAAATTTCTCTCTTCAAATGAAATTCAGCAAAGTTTATTATACTAAATAGAAAATATTTTCCACCAGCAACAAATGAAAGAGTAAATTTCTAAACATATTAATTATAATTTTTCAAATAATGTCTGGGGAAAAATTCAAAATAAAAGTGAATATTAAAGTTTTCAAATTTATAGGGATCCCGATTTTGTATATCACTTAGAAAGCCTTTTGACTGGTTACACATGAGATAGCAACTATATCACATGCTATCTATTTGAATATTTAAAATCTAGCTCTTCATAAACAAAATCAGTATCTTTCTTACATGATCTATGTGATACCAGGGAAGGAGATGGAGCAGACATGGGATTTTGTCCATTTTATTTATGTAATCCAATCCTTTTTCTAGTTCTGGGACACTTTTTAAGTTTCATAAGCAAATAGTTCTCCCTGTTCTATTAAATAAATGTATTTGTTATGTTCCTAAATTTGCCAACTGAAAGTGGACTGCTAACATGTGATGGTTTGACAGTTTTGAAAATCAGGAGCTAACTGAAAGTTGATCAAATATGAGTCAATTAGCTTTGAAAGTGGGAAGGAGAGATAAAAAAATCAAAATAAACATGGCGAGCTGAATGTGTTCCCCTGGCAGGGGCTTTGAAAGAGCCAGTGTTTTTCACAAGAGGCACTGAATCTGGCTTTATCATGACTAAAGATAAGATGAAGAAGAACAAATTTATAAGTGGTATCTTTGGATGATTGGATTACAGGTTTGTTTATATTCTTCCTATATTTTCTGCATAATCCAAATATGTGTAATGACATTGTATTACATACTTATAAAATGTGTTACATTTAAAAATGTTCCTCATAGAAACTTAAAACATGAGTATAAAAAAACCCACCCATGACACAAAAATGTTAATTATTGATATTATTTTAGATAAATTACAACTGTGAAATAATTTAATAATTAAATTATGTTAGGGTGTGAAGTCCATACTCGGGCGTGAAAGATTTTTCAGACAAAGTTTAGGATAGACAGAAGCGCAAAGTTTTATTTACTCTGTCTCCAAAGAGAGAGGGCACAGAGCCGGAAATAAAGAGACGCACTGGCCCTGAGGCCAAACGACTCTGACTTTTTATTAGGGCAGGCTGAGGAGGGCAGGGGGGTTATGACTGTAGCCCAATTAGCAGAGGACAGCTGAGAAACTGCTGTGTTGGCTTTTTCTGTTTCTCACGTAGAAGACTGATAGCAGAGATTAGTTTTTTCTTTCTTCTTGATAGCGGGAAGCATCTGGTACTGTCTCTTCTTGAGGAAGCGGGGGAAGTTCGTATTCCTACTGTGCAATCAGGAACTTTTTCAAGGCTGTTTAAACAATACTCAATAAACTCTTTTACAAGGAGTGAATTTTTGATGACAGTCCATCAGACGGTCTACCCTTTCCTCCCCTCTGCCAGAAACTTTCTTTTGGAATGTGAATTGACCACCTCTGATGAATGTTAATGAGGATTTATACCTTCTTTTGTCTGCTCAGCTTCTTTTAATTGCTAGGTAAACACCTCTGTAGGAAGGATATTCATGTTACTAACCTTAGAGGCAGGGTTCATGCTCCTCTAAGTGGCTGCCAGTTAGAAATTTATTTTCTTGTTAGTCCGTTAGCAAGACCATTCTTTCAAATTATTTAATGAATGAATAATTAAATGAATTTAATGTCATTAAACATTACTATATTAGGCACTGTGCTAGAAACTGAGCTCCAGGGCAATTAAGACAAAATCATTGTTGTGAAAGGGAACAGGCTTGCATAGAGATGATAATGCATAATTTAATAATTTCATGATTATTATAAATGTATTATTAATAATAAATGCATGATGTCATTAACTGAATAGGATATTTAAAAAGAAAATAAAACAGTACCACTTTAAATATAGACATACATTGCCTAATGCAGTCCAATTTTAGGAATGTTATATTTTGGAAATGTATATTCATTATGGAATCAAACAAGGTAATTTAGATCACAATATTTGTAAAATGGTGTAATTACTATCAGTGTTTCTCTATGCCTATGTTGTCAGAACTCAGATGCGTGAGAATCACTTGGGGAACTGTCAAAACAGTAATTCTTGATTCAGGTGATTTTGGTGGTGCCAACGGTGGGCTGCAGGTAGGAAGGGCACCCAAGTGTCAGCATTTTTAACATTTTCCCTAAGTGATTATGCAAGGAAGAGGTCTGTGTGTTGACCTAAACATTAACATATACAAAGTTTAAAAAAAGTTTACAGATTTTGGGTTAGAGAACTTCCTTGCTATGTTCCTTTGGAAATGAATACTTTCCAAGTAAGTAGCTACTTGCTTAGGCCATTTAGTTAAGTATAGTCAGTTAGGAACAGCATTGAGCTGGGTTTCTGTTACCATTCATTAATCAATCAAAATAATTAATAATTTAGTATCTACTGCGTCACGCACTGTACTAGAAACTGAGCTCCAGGATGATTAAGACAAAATAATTGTCTGGAGCAGGGCACACACTCACACAGAAATTATAATGCCAGATATTTAATATAGTTTTTAAGAACTTACAAAGCAGTTTCATGTTTCCAGTGTGGATGAGATGGAGATGGGAAGAGAGTGTGTTTCAGCTTTAAGGAAAATGTGTTCCCCAATGTAATTTACATGTCTGGGTAAGTCTGTTAAACTGGGTAGGCAGGCCTGCCAAGAGTCTCTTTTGAGAAAATCCACACCAAGGGTAAAAACACAGGCAAAAATAAAGCCTTCAGCCTGTTTGTGTTCTGGAGGTTTGCAGTAATGCAATTCTGGGCACACCCTGGTGAGACACCTAGATATATTTCCTGAGCTAGGCCCCAGTGCATTCTTGTCTGAGCTCTTTGAAGAGGAGAGGCATAAAACAAAATCAGAAAAGGCTATTTTGCTAAGAACCAATGTTAAGTCCAAGAACCATAGGAATTGTACTCACTGGGATACATATAACTCTAAGATTATAAATAAAGGCATTCTCCACACTTCTATAGAGATCAAAGCAGGGATTTGGCTCACCAGGGACTCCAAAGAAATCAGGGGGGTTTTGTTACCTTAAGGACTCTAGTACGTCAACAGGAACAGAAACAGGATCTAGCAGAAGGGAAAGTATGGCCACCTAACATGGCAGGAATCAGGGGAGCAGCAGGATTATAAACAATATCAATGACATGGGAGAACCCACCTATTTTTACTGTGTGGACTTGTGAGCATGAGGGAGAACTCCCTCCAGTCTCCCCTAAGTACCTGATGAGGGCCTGGGTCCTGTTAAATGCTGAGGAGTAGGAGAAGAGCCAGCCCAACACAGTTCCACACCTCATCAGTTCCACTCAGCAACCCTGTAAGTATTGTTCCCCATTTCATAGAAGAGAAAACCGACTCTTTAAAGGAATGTATCTGTAATAAAGGGAGGATTTATTATTCCAGTTAATACTGGAAGATACTTAAGGTTTATTCCTTAAGTTTGCTGAGCCAGTAATTGTTATGTATCTGCATTACATTCATAGACTCACTGGAAAATTATTTTCGTTGCTTCTCAAACTCTAGATAATAAAAGGAAAAAATGTCATGTATCATCTTACCATACAGAAATGTGCCCCAATGATCACTGGTGTATTTAATCTCAGATTTTGATTTTCTTTGGTTCATATGTTATATATAGTATATGTTTTTTAATGAGACAATAAATGTATAGATTGCTTTTTAAGTGCTTTATTAACTTTACATTTTTCCATGCAAATGGGTGAAACTCTACTGCTGACAGAAACTTAGACTGGGTGCAAAGGCAATCTCCAATTAGAAGCTGGCAACACAAGACCCACCTGACACATGGAAATAACATAAGGTTCACAGCAAACGGATCAGTAAAGGCATATCAGGAAAATGCAAGGAAAAAGAAAACAGTGGGAATCACAGTATTCATCTCATGGCAAATGGCAGGAGTCAAGGCATAAGGCAAAATTCATCATGATGGTCATGGTGATTAGAGAGCTCCCCCATGAGGATACGCAGACAATTCCTCAATTGCAGCTCCCTAAGTTTTCTCCTGATTTCTCTCATCTCCTCCATGAACATTTCCATATCATCTCCATCTCCACCCATCCCATCATTGACCTGCCTATTGGGTATGGCCCATCGAAAATTAGGGGCAAGTCGACGAGCCTGTCCCCGTCTATTATTTCCTGCAGGCTGATGGCCTTCGCCTCCTCCCAAAGGGCGCTCTTCCTCTCCATTCTGCATGGGCTGCTCCATTTCTTCGTTTTCCTGGTGAATATTTGCCATGATGAGATTTTTTTTGTTCTGGTTGTTATTCTTTGAACACAAGTAAGACAAAGGCAAGGAGAGAGACTGAATGTTTGGTGCACTGAACAGCAGGATTCAGAGCCCTGATATCAAAGGTTTTTAAAATTTCATTTCTCCCACCTCAGAGGTTTCGTGCGCCCGATGCGCCCTCTAAGGGGCCTCCATTTCGAGTCCCTCCCTCCAGTTCTCTCATCTTACCTCCCTCCCCCAAAGCCCACCATTTTTCCTTTCCCAGGATTCTTTCCCAGAGCTCTACAGGCACCAAGATGGAGGACGCAGATGGGAGTGGGGAGGAGGTGGGGGATGGGGGATGGGGTGGGGTGGGTTGTCGCGGGGACGGAAGGTTGGGGTCTCACACTGGGCTTTCCGCACATTCCTTCCCCGTCGCCCACCACAGTCCCCGGCACTGACCTGGGCCTATCCTCGCAGTCTCCTCCTGTCGATTCTCGCCGCGAGATGCGCCGCCGCGACACTTAGCCCCGCAGACCTGCGGACGGCCGGGGTGGGGGGCGCGGGGGCTGCTGCAGCCGGGCGCTCCCGACCCCTTCCCTGCCCCGGAGCCTCGTCACCGCCCTCGCCCCGCGTCTCCCGCCCCCCCCCAGCCGCCCCGCCCCCCACGATGTTCACCGTTTTCCCGCAGGGACTTGGTGGGGGGGTGATTTCCCATCGCTTTTAGTTCTGCCCCCCTGGAACCCCAACCTCCCCTGCATCCCTACCCCAGGGAGCCACTATGTTCCCAAGAATGTTGGGATGTGCGGAAAGCTGGCAGGACCCGCTGCGCTGTCTGCCCCCCGCAGCCGGGGTCGCCAAGCCGCTGCTCTCCTGACCACTGTGGGGGCCCTCGGCCCTTACCTGCTCCGCTTTCCCCGGGCCGGATGCCAGCCCGCCACCGAGCGCAGGGCAGCGGGGAGCTGGTGGCCAGACACGAATGACGACTGCACTGAAGGCTGCGTCGCTCTGCAGCTCCGGGTCACGTGAGGGCCGCGCGTCACCACCGAGCTCGCCCCCCAACATGGGCGGCCAGTGCAGCAGGAGCTCCCCCCTTTCCCCCACCCCCGCCACATGCACACGCACACCGCCCTCCTCCGCCCGCCCCCGGCCCCAGCCTGTCTGCGCGGTCCCCCAGCACGCACGGCCCTGTCACTCTCTCGGTCCTCTCCAATCTCAGGGCCCACAAGTGGCATCACCGCTCTGCGGTTGGAGTTTGCTCTTCTCTGGTTACCAGGAAGGGTGTGCATCATCCTCCACCACCGCCCCCTCCCGCCCCAGGTCTGAGCTCTGGCCTTTTCTGCTTTCTCTCCTCTCCTACCTGGCCATGTCCTTTCCACCCACCCCCCAAAAAACCCACACATCTTGCACATGCACAGCCCCAATGCCCGCTGTAGCCCGTGAAGTCCTACCCTTCTAGGAAATTAGAATGAGGGCTGAGGTGGGGAGGCAGGAGGGGACTTGTCAGAAGTGAGGCAAGGAGGTGGAGTGGGCTGTATATATTTCCTTTTATTTCTTTTTTTTAAAATAAAATCAGCATACCTCAGAAACTTAGAAATGACAAGGTTTCATTTTTGAAAGAAATGCTTTATACTGCAGAATGAAAAAACCTCATTATTTATGTTGACCGGTACCACACAGAAAATATTTTCTCTGGGCTCCACACAACATCATTTTTAAAACATACTACCTTGTTTAAATTTTTTATTTTATCTTTTTTTAAAGGGAGGGACTCTTCCTGAACACAGTTGGCATTTTCAAAATGATCTGTAAAGTAAATCCTTAGGGAGAAGTCCAGTTGTCAGATCTTGTCCATTTTATGTAACTTTACGTGGTATTTTTGATGCCACAGCCATCACAGAAAAGGAGCCTTTTTACTCCCTGCTTTCCTTTCCAAACCTTCCAAACCACCCCTACAAATATCTTCTTAGAATAAACTCAGAAGTTAAGTACCTAATATGCAGAAATTAGTCCCAAAGCCATCTACTTTTTGGCGTGAATGTTCCAAAAAATATTAGAAATAAGCATGGGTGTGTGAAACAACTAAACTTGAGACTGAAAGTCATCCTGAGTGCAAATGTTCCTTTCTCCAACTTGAAATCGTTTTTTAAAAAATTATCATGACTAGAAAATAGAGATGGCTTTAAGAAAGTGTCATTGCTATAAAAAATATTTCGTAGCTGTTGGTTATGATAAAGGAACCAAAAGCATTATATGGAGCACTGAGGCAAGATAGGTCAGACAAATGCTTACTACCTCTAGTTTTGCCCCCAAAGTCCGGTGTAATTTCCTACTCTGCTAAAGTAGGTGAAGCATTGAATAAAGGAGGAGGCTATGCCTAGTGCATATATAGTTTGAGGTTTTGGAGATATATATTACATATAAAATTACATATATGTCCTTTTAGAGATATATAGATATGTTAATATTGCTATAGTCTGGGTATTTGACTCTTCAAACCTCATGATCCCCAATGTTGGAGGTGGGGCCTATAGTGGAAGGTGTTTGGGTCATGAGGGCAGATCCCTCTGAATGGCTTGGTGCCATCCTTGGGGTAATAAGTGAGTTCTCATTCTATTAGTTCCCACAAAAGTTGGTTGTTAAAAAGAGCCTGGCACACCCCTTCCCCCTCTTCCTCTATCACCATGTGATCTCTGCATACAGGCATCACCTTCTGCCATGAGTGGAAATAGTCTGAGGCCGAGCAGATGCTGGTGCCATGTTTCTTGTAGAGCCTGCAGAACTATGAGTCAAATAAACCCTTTTTGCTTTTAAATTACCCAGTCTCAGGTATTCCTTTATAGCAGCACAAATGGACTAAGACAAATATATAGCTCCAAAAGTTCAAATTATATTTTCACACCCAATATTTGTCTTTTAAAGGAATGCTGGTGATTCTTAGATTCTGTCTCACAGTTAACTCTTCGTATGGATTGTTCTATTAATGATATTGGCTGGAAGGATGCAGGTTAGAAGCATGAGCTGTGGTATTAGACAAATCAGACTTCAAATCCAGTCTGCTGCTTACTTGATGTATGACTTTGGGTCAATTACATATCAAGACCTTTGTGCTTCCTCTGTGAAACAGGGATTGTTCGGAGAATTAAATTATACATATCAAGAACTTACTACAGAGCCTAGTAAATTGTCAATTGTTATTGACTCATTATTTTTTACCATTAAATGGTAAAAATTATTGGATGATTTCTAACAAGATTTGAAGAATAGCATGGTGTAACTCTTTCCTTGGCTAGATCTGCTTGTTCTTAAAATCTATGAGGGCCCAAACACATTTGCTTTGTTCTACTTTCGATATCCAATGACTTATAGTGTTCTTTGCACCAAGTAGGTGATTAGTGAATATTTGTTGAATGAATGCATCCAGTACTGAAGCTTATTGGTTGCTTTTCATTCAGAACATTACAGGAAGTCTTTTATTAAAAATTAGGAACTACCTAGAAAGAATCCCCTGAAAGTAGAGAAGCCACTATGACATAACCATTGGATGTGAAGTTTAGCAAGCGGATTTTTATTTCTTTCAGTGGCTAAATGCTTTGTGGTTGTCCTTTTGACCTATCTTGGATAAATCTTTTGTTTGAAACCGCCAAATTTTCATGGATGAAAACGCACATTTGTATATTTTTCCAAATCAAATGTTATACTATATAGGAGGCTGATTGTAATGAAGTAATGTTTTAAAGGTAGGTGAAAATTGTCCTGGAAATGCTGTTATCTTTATTAAAATGTTGCGAGGAGTTGATTGAGATCTTTTCTTGGTCTGGGAGTTTTCTGAGGAGTTGGAGATAGATAACACCCTGTTGAGAACAACATTTCAAAATTTTCCAAGGGCAAGTTATAAGGACACCAGATTCTGAGTTTGGAATTCATGCGTCCCAAAAAACAGAGAGAAGGTGAACTGATTTGATAGCCCGTACCCTGAAGTAGTAGAAGGGAAGTGTAATACTGGGGAAGGAGACTGAGTTCACATTTGGGAAAGTGCGGTGTTTGTGAAAAAAACTTTCCCCTCTTCTTATCTCCTGTAATGGTGGTGGATGGAGGCATTTGATTGATTCCCTTCCCCAAAGTCAAGAGAGTAGGATCCCAAAAGAATTGCGCATAAAGTTTAGGAATGTCTACTAGACGGTAAGTTTCACTTCTCATTCTTCTGGTGGATACCTGCTTTACCACTGGCATTTTCAGCTACCTTGATGCTATAGGAGCCTGGAAAGAACACTGTGGAAAGATGATGTGGTATGTGGCCAGGTGGAGAAAGGGCCAGGATTGCCCCCTTCAAAAGTTCCCAATTCTAGAGAGACACAGAAAGTAAATCCTACTGTGCCTACAGACTCCAGAATTGGAGCTGGGGAGAGGAAAGTTATTGAGATACAAGCTTACCAGGGACTTTTATAGAGTAGGACAAAGAGATGTATGTATCACAGGAATGCCATGTGAGGATCATCATCTAGGAGTCACATGCAAGATATGGCTCAGTCTTCCAAGGTGCCACAAAAACCTAAGAGAGCTTCTTGGTCAGATCCCTTATCAGTGGGCTCTATAGAAATCAAGCTTGAGCTTCAGTGATGATTAATTACATGGGGATAGCAATCTTACTCTCGGTAATCAGGTGAAAAGATGTCTTTTAATCTCCCTCCTCTAAACTCTCAAATCATGATGAGACACAGGGAAGGATGAGGAATGGGAGACTACAGAACACTTCTCTGCCACACACACATTCCAAACCCAGGAGCTACAATTCTAACCTGCCCTGGAAGGAGGAGGACTCAGAATCAAAAGTGAGATTGGCATTTGAAAATGAATTCAACCAAATCTTTAACAGTCTGACTGAGACTATTTTAGTAAACAACAGTGACTGAAAAGTTGAAGAACAGGACTGAGATGTAGTTAAAGAAGCTCATTACCCAGTGTGAAGTGGGGAGGGATGATAGAAAGAATGCTATCGATACAGCTATTGTAACATTAAAACTGTTTCATGATTTTACATCATCTACTTAAGATCCCTCAATCAAACTGTGAAGATGGTTAGTAACCCATCAGAGGAAGCTTGTTTTTGCTGAAATCTTTGTGTGTGCTGCTGTGATTATGGGTCACATGTACTTGGCTAAAATGCATGCAGTTGTACTGTGGTTATGGTCCTATTTTCCTCTCATTATACTCTCTTGGGTGAATGCTAGGCTTTGGAGAATGCAGTCTGAGCCCTAGTGGACTCTGTGGGTATGGGTATCTCTCTTCCTGCCTAGAATGGTTCTCTATGTGTCTTCCTGATGCACTTTTGCTACACTTTTGTTGTGGTTCTCTTTTTCTTTCTAAATTTCAGCACCTATAACAAACTGAAAATAGGTATTAAGAATATAAGAAAGTATGTCTACTCCAGCTTTCCTCTAAGCTGTGGCCATTATAACTTTGATGTCGAGACTTGCAAAATGAGGAATGGACCTGCTAAAATGTTGAGGGTGTCACTGTAAGAGTTTGGATCATTTGGGAGATACAATGTATTTATTAATAATTCAAGATATCTAATATGAAATAATAAAAAGGCTATGAGGCTCAGATGTCTGAATGTGAAAGCAGAAAATATTCAGAACCTCATTATTTATTGTAGAACTGAGGGGTATTCTTTTCTTTATTTCAAAGACTGCACATACCTCGAGACACCACAGACCCATGGCCACTGCTTCCTATTGTTTAGAACTCTGGTGGAGGAAGAGCTCTGCCCGATATAGTGTTCTAGACTGATGACCTGAGTTGGACTATGTATGGGTCAAGAGAACTCCTTTAGCCTTTCTAGCTTCATGCCAAGTCTAGCACCATTCTTACTTTCTACTGGACTTTGGGATGAACATAGAGGAGTATCAAAAAACTCATGTAAATGTTCGTGAAGTTACTTTACCTTGCCTTAATACTGCTACTCCCACGTAAGTTCCATTGGTAATACCCAATGCAACAAAGGAAACCTGATCTTTCACACAAATTCAAAAGACAGAGAACAAACTGGAGAAAAATAGGTTCTATGGGTTAAATTAAGTTCTAATCCATGTACCTGTGAATGGGACCTTATTTGGAAATAGGGTCTTTAAATATATAATCAAGTTAAGATGATGTTATCAGGATGGGCTCTAATCCAATATGACTGGTGCTCTTATTAGAAGAGGAAAATCAGTGTAAGAACAGAGGCAGAGATTGGAGTGGCGCAGCTTCAAGCCAAAGAATGCCAAGGATTGACAGCCACCACCAAAATCTAGGAAGAGGCAAGAAAAGATTCTACCCAGAGTCTCAGAGGAAGCATGGCTCTGCTGACACCTTAATTTCAGACTTCTTGCCTCCAGAGCTATGAGAGAATAAATTTCTGTTGTTTTAAGTCATCCAGTTTGTGCTACTTTGTTACAGCCATCCTAGGAAACCAACAATACATAAAGGAAAGAAAGTTAACATCTATTATATTTTAAAAGCTCTTATAAATTAATAATAAAAAATGAACATACCAATAGAAAACTGAGCAATGGATATGAATAAGTAGTTTACAAAAGAAATAAAGATGGCCAATAAAATTTTAAAATTTTTTGTTACTTTAACACATAGTAATTGACCATCTACTATGTGCCAAGTGCTGTTCAGGCACTAGGGATACAGCAGGAAACAGCGTAGACAGGGCCCCTGTTCTCAAATACCTTCCATTAGAGTGGAATGTTGGGGCTCAGAAACTGATACCCCAAAATATGGCACTTTGATATGTTGAACTGAAGAAGAAGCCTCAAGGTCTCTCTGACCTTTCCCTCTTCCTTCCTGCCTCTCAATCCCGTGTCTCTCCTAAAGCACAGGATAAAGTTGCTCTCAGAAGTACCTTTATCTGCCTGAAGTCTGGACCCACCAAAGAAGAAAGCAATTGCTTCTGGTCCCTTCCCTGAGTTTTCATTAACTGAAGTCATATTGTAGGAAGAAAGACTGAAGTCTGTCAACACACCTGGACAGACTTTTGTCACAAACCATTGTCTGCGGCCCAACAGACTTTGTCTCAGGACATTCTATGCTCTTCAAGCCCATTAAATTCCCCTAAAAATCATTTACTAGCCCCCCCTAAAATTATCAACACTTCCCCATCTCCCTTTCCCCTAAGAAGAAAGGTACAGAACGATCTGTACCTCATTGCATGATAGGGTAATCACTGTGATTCTCCCCCGGGCGCATTAATAAATGCGTACGCCTTTTCTCCTATTAATCTACTGTTTGTCCGTTGATTTTCAGTGAACCTTCAGAGGGTGAAGGTGAAATTTTCCTTTAGCTCCTACAGTACAAACAGAAATCAAACAAGTAACTAGATGAATAAGATAATTTCAGATAGTTACAAGGGCTAAGAAGGAAATAGAGCAATGTGATAGAGTGACTGGGTGAAAGCAGCTGAGGGTACATATGCTGCTTTAGATTAAGCAGCCTAGGCCTCTTTGAGGAAATAACTTTGGAATGGGGACCTGATGGGAAAGAGAAGCCACGCTAAGTGTTAGGGGAAGAGTGTTTCAGGCATAGCGATTAACAGGTGTAAAGGACCAGAGATGAGAAGTGATTTAGCACTTTTGAGGAACAGAAAGAAAGCTGGTGCGACTACAGCATAATGAGCAAACCAGGACTAGTGATAATGAACGCACGCACGAGGGGGGTTCTCTGTTGCTCACGCACAGAAAGCCAGTTACTGAGGCAACAAGGATTGTTAAGGAAGAAAGGATTTATTGTGGAGGATTCATCAACCGGGAGGTTGGAGGAATGGATTGCCACAAATCCACCTCCCCGACCAACAGGGTCACGGGTTTTTCTGGAGGTGAAATGAGTAATGCATGAGGGGCATAAGCATCATTACATGTTTGGGGTGGAGTGCAAGGCACGCAAGCGCAGTGAGAAATCACACTAATACATACATTCCATGATCAAAAAATGGTGGAAAAATCCCTCCCAGGGCAGGGATTTAGTAGTATAATGAGCTAGGGGTTAATATTGGTCGTTCTTTCAGCCTCAAAGGCAGGCAAGATGCGGGGAGTAGGCTGCTCAGCAGGTCCTTGGGCACAATCTGTGGTTGGGTGTGGCAGTGTAAGGCTTTGTAGTTATCTCCTGGCTGCAAGGAGGTTCCCCTGTTTTGGAGAAAGAAACTCTAAAGGGAGTGCATCAGTGCAACAGAAAGTTACAAAGTTTTGGTCAGCAAATCTTACTGGCCTGGGAACTTGAAACATAAGAGAACTACAAAAGAAACTGTAAACAAAAGGTTTTCTTGCTTAATGGAGCTAGTTACAGTAATAGAAGATCAGGTCAGTGACATGGACAGGAACAATAGCACATAGGAGGAAATTTGAGTTCATCATAAACAGTTTGATTTCATCTTAAATGTGAGTGGAAGCTATTGGAGGATTTTAAGCAGGAGAGTAAGGTGATATGAATTGTTCTCATCAAAAATCAAAGAAATCTAAAATACCCAAAGATTTAGAAGATTGGTAGTCTTCTAAATAATGTCCTCCTTCTAAATAATGTCCCCCTAAATAATGTCCTTCTAAATAATGTCCAAATAATGTCCTCTCATGGATGGTTGTTGAGAGTAGAAATTAGTGTAATTTTTTGCCAGGATATTATCTTGTAATTTGTATCATATTTTAATATTGCAATGATGGGTTCAGAGAAGACTTTGAATACTTATATTGCAGAAATGTCATGTTAGAATCATCTCGTGTATGATAAATATGTTTGATTCATTCAAAATATGTTTTTCACTTGCTTGCTCAGAAAAACCATCATTATTTATTCATGCTCTGAAAGTGGTATCATTTGGACCTAAGTACACACAATGTATATCACATATACACACAATATATATTTTCCCATGTAACAACCATAGGAATTCCTAAGATTTCCCAGAGTGTTAAGCATTTAGACTGAGATCTGCTGGAAAAACTCACAAGATTTTTACAACTTTTCATTTCCAATAGAAGACAAATACAGCTGAGCATGGTGGCTCACACCTATAATCCTAGCACTTTAGGAGGCCAAGGTGGGAGGATTGCTTGAAGCCAGGAGTTTGAGACCAGCCTGAGCAAGAACAAGACTCCTGTTTCTACTAAAAATAGAAAAAAATTAGCCAGGCATGGTGGCTCACGTCTGTAGTCCCAGCTACTTACTTCAGAGGCTGAGGCAGGAACATCACTCAAGCCGAGGAGTTTGAGCTTGCAGTGAGCTATGATGGCACCACTGCCCTCTAGCCCAGGCAACATAAAGAGATCTTGTCCTAGAAAAGAAAAAAAACAAAAATGAAAACAAAAAAACCCCAAACCAAACCTAAACAACAACGAAAAGAAGACAAATAGAGCGTTGGGAGGAGTACAAGAGTATTTGATAGTTCTAGCATCTAGCAAGGTCCCAGCACCTAGAAAGTCCTGTCAGTTCAGGTATTTGCAAGTCACATAGCCTCGAGTAACATATATGTGAGTGAAGCTGGATGATCAGGAATGTGGTTGACTCGGGAGCATGTGCCCTACCAAAATGGATGGCTTCTACTCACCTCTTGCTAATTGTTGCCATGAGGCAATTTAGGCCCACACTTACCTAATATTCTTTTTTTCCCCAAGAGATATCAGAAACACAAAAGTTTTTTTTCAGTGATATTTCCATTTATTTTACTTTTAGTAATAAAATTTTTTTCTATCTCATACATGATTGAACATATATTTTGCTTTAAAATGAACAGTCACAATTGAAGAAACAATGGTTTATTTTTCTAATCAAGTGACCAAGCTGCTGAATCTTAAGGCCTCAATAAATGTTGTATCTTATTATTTTCATTGAATAATAAAACCTTCTATTTTGATTATTCCTGGTAAATAGCAATTTTGTTTCTCCAGTGGCTTCCATTTGCCGAACAGTCATGACAGATGGCTTAACATGGTGGCTACTGCTTTCAGGAGGTTCTATCAGATGACTCCTCATTGCCAGTACAGCAGCTCTTGGCAATCTTTCATCAAAAGTCCATCCATCAGGACTTCTCTATTGTGGCTGGCAAAGGAGTCCTGCTTTGGCTGCCAGAGCTTCACTCTGGTGAATATGATATTCCTGAAATCTCATGGATATTCTTTGTGTTATTTTTAAATATTTCTGTGAGCAATGTTCTGAACAGGTGGTCTCTTCAGGTTTTACTTCTCTTGTTACGTAGTCTTTAACACAGTCCAAAAAGCAGGTTTCTGTAAGTTTATTGAAGTTCCCAAGAAATTCCTTAAACTGTTTTATCTGATCAGATTTTGGTATTTATGCAGCCATATTCTTTTGGTACGTTTATTAGTCACCTTTTCTGATGCATGAGTTTCCTTTCTGTTCTGGAAAAGTTGTCCAACTTTTGCTTGAATGTCTCCAGTGAGACTGTCTCTTACTCAAGCACAGGCTCTCGCATCCGACATCGTACAAGGCTGGGGGCTGGCGCTAGGTTGAGTCTGGGGACAGAGGGTCAGGATCAGGGCAGGCGCTGCGGCCGCTGCATAGGAAAGAACAGGAAACACAAAAGTTTATGTGAAATTCATTTCTCAAAAATAAGCTGCTAATTTAGAACTCTGCATTCATTTTCTCACCTTTTCTCACACTTCTCTACCTGTGTTCAGCTGACTTGATAACCTATTGGCTTTGTGGCTATCGTGTGTCTGTGGGTATCAACTGCAGCATGACAGGTGACTCTTCCAGTTATCTATTTATGGGTAACGAACCATGCCAAAATTCACTGCTGTAAACTATAACTGATATTTATTATCACAGATTCTGTGAGTCAGGGATCAGGAAGCACACAGTGGGGACTGCTCTTCTCTGCTCCACAATGTCTGGGGCCTCAGCCAGGAAGACTCGGCTTAGGGTAACTTAAAAACCTGTAGATGACTCAAACAGCTGGGTCCTGTGACAGCCAAAACTGAGATGGCTGAAGGACAGGCTTATCTGGGACTGGCAACCAGCAGGGCCACATGTAGCATATCCAACATGGTCATCTCAGGGCTTCAAAAGCAAATGTTCCCTGTAAATAAGGCACAAGCTGTATGACCTTTTGTGACCTGGCCTTGGAAGTCACATAGCATCATTTACTCTATTGATTGAAACTGTCATAAGCCCTCTTCCAAAATTCAAGGGGATGGAATGTAGATCCTACTTCTTGATGGGAGAGGTGCCAAATAATTTGCAGCCATTTTTTAAAACCATCACACACCTTACTGGTGTGTGCCTCTTACCATCCCTAGACAAGGTAGTCAATACATTAGCGACACTCGTTTGATTACAACTGCTAGGTTCAAAATAATGTTTCACTAGGACCTACAATGAAATTTCCACAGCCTTTCCTACCTTAAAGATTTCTAAGAAATTAATTTTTGCTAGAAAAAATTTACCATATTTGTTCGCAATTGTCTATCTGTGTACTGACTGGATAATAATGTGCAAAGTCACTATAAAGGGTTGGAAATGGGAGAATAAAATAAACTCTAAGGAGAAAGAATGGATTAGTAGGCTTACAGAACAGTGCATTTTATAGCCGTGTTTTCTATGCCTTTGCCTAATTCTGGATTTATAGGGTAGGATTTATGATCTCAAGTTTTAAGCCTTCACAGATCATGTATAGTGAAAACTGGAACAATCTTAGAAATATTTCAGACCAAGGGCCTTATTTTACAAATTGAGAGACTGAGACCCAGAAAAATTAAGAGGCTTGCTTAGGTCACCGAACAAGATAGTGGTAGAACTAGATGTAGAGCCACCTTTGTGAGGTCCACTGACTCCCAGGAGAGAAATCTTTTACTTTTTCACTTGTCTAGTTTATCAGTGTCTTAGTCAATTCAGGCTATCATACCAAAATACCATAGACTTTGTGGCTTAAACAATGAACATTTATTTCTCACAGTTCTGGAGGCTGGGGAATACAAGATCAAAGTGTCAGCAGATCTGATGTCTGATGAGGGCCCACTTCCTGGTTTGTAGATGGCATTCATCTCATTATATCATCATCACATGGTGGAGAGCAGAAAGGGAGGAAGCAAGTTCTCTCATGTTTCTTCTTATAAGGGCACTAATCCTATTCATGAGGACTCCACCCTCATAACCTAATTGCCTCCCCAAAACTCTACCTCCAAATACCATCACATTGGGAATTAGGCTTCAACATATGGAGTTTAGGGGGACACAAACATTCAATTCATAGAACTTAGCCAATTTTATTTATTTATTTATCTTCTAGGTTTATATATAGCATATATAAATATGAAAGGAAATATACTAATGCTTTACCTGTGATTACCTTTGGCTCTTGTGGTGATGGGTGATAGGTCGAATCATAAATTCCTAATTTATGACTTCCCATACTTTTCAAATATTCTAAAACAAATTAGGTGGATATGAGAATAAGGAGGAAATTATTTTTAAAGACTAGTAAAACTGTGGAAATATTTTAGATATTGCTAGTACTGATCATTTTTATCTATTTCTCATTAAAACATCCAAAATAAATGTTCATTTATTTTCTCCTTCTTTGTTTCCCTCTCTCTCTCTGTCTCTCACACACACACACACACACGCACACACACACACACACACACACACACACACACACACACGCAGACACAAACCCCTACTCCCTACCTCTCTTCCTCCTCTCTCATTTATACTCCTTCCCCAGCTCCTGAGTTAGGGGCTACATTTCCTGTCATGACTTTCAGAGACCCAGGCATTAGTAGCATGACAGTATCCTGTGCCACATTTTATACTTAGAAACCTCTGCTTGGTGGCTTGGGGCCCCTGTCCCTCCCTCACCCCTTCCCATTTGGTTGTCTTCATCTTTTTTTTTTTGAGACAGAGTCTCACTGTGTTGCCTGGGGCGAGTGCTGTGGTGTCACCCTAGCTCACAGCAACCTCAAACTCCTGGGCTCGAGCAATCCTCCTGCCTCAGCCTCCCAAGTAGCTGGGACTACAGGCATGCGCCACCATGCCCGGCTAATTTTTTCTATATATTTTTAGCTGTCCAATTAATTTCTTTCTATTTTTAGTAGAGACGGGGTCTCGCTCTTGCTCAGGCTGGTCTCGAACTCCTGAGCTCAAACAATCCGCCCGCCTCGGCCTCCCAGAATGCTAGGATTACAGGCGTGAGCCACCAGGCCCGGCCGGTTGTCTTCATCTTTAAGATTAAAGATGCATTTCTGATGCTGACCATCAGATGGTTATTACTTCTATTGTCTAAATTAGCTCCAAGAAAAAGGTATCCTTTTTGCAAGAAGGAAAAAAAGCATTAACTATTTTTAAAATCCAGGTTATAAAAATAGCACATACAGAATTATCCTAGTTTTCTTACACATGCATAAAAGAAAATAAAATAGCAGTTATATAAATACTGATATATGCACAGCATTATTATATATGTATATTCATTATTGCATTGTATCCTCTAAAAAATCCTATGAGGTAGGTGCTAATATAGACAGCAAGGTTAAGCAACAGATAGGAAGTGGCAGAGCAGGAATTCAGACTCTTATAGTCTAGTTTTTAATTCTGTGCTCTTAACTATTACTCAGTTTCATTTATTAATAAGTACCCAGTCTAGATCTCATTCATTCTTTCATTCTTTTACCATATCTTATTTGATATTGGTTAGGCACTTTTCTGTGCCAGGCACTGCCTGCCCATATCTACCTCTCAATCTCAGCACCATAGCTTGGAGTTCTAATTCCCAGGACATAGCTCTTTCCACTTAGTAGAAATATAAGAAATATGCATTCAGTTCAATCAATATTTGTCTACTGTGTGACAAGCATGCCTGAAGATGTAAAAGAGAATGAAGTATATGTAGCCTTCATATTCTCATGGAGCTCATGACATAATGGGAGAAAACCAGAAATGGAGTACTGTAAATGCTGAAGGGGCACTTAGAACACAGAGTAAGAGGACCTAACCCAGTTGCCAGTGAAGTCTTTCAGGAGAAGCAATGTCTAGTAGATTGATTTCTGGAGCGGAATCATGAAGTGCTCTGCAGATCTGCTCTCCAGTGAAACTGGTAAAAATTATAAAACCAAACCAAACCAAACCAACAACCATTTAAAACCTCTGGAAATGGTCTTAAGGGTCATGTAGAATGTGGCACAGGATACTGTCATATCAGTGGAGAAACATCTGTCAAGAAAATCTATAAAAACTCTATAAGAATGGTTGGAATCTGTGGCATTTGAACCTAGACCTCTCCCTCTGTCCCCACTCCCAGCCCATCAGACATAAACTGAACTCCTGACTGGCAGCCAAGAACACAAGGCATCCTCTTCCTGCAGCTCAGTCAAGGGCTTTCTTCCTGGGAAGAAGAGGATGTCAGCATTTCTCATCCTGCCCCAACTACCTGTTGCTGAGTCTAAGTTCTGGGCGAGTGCAGTTGAGAGGTGGGAACTCCCTTCTTTCATCCACTCCCCACTGATGGAATGGAGGCTGTCCCCTGGGTGTGGCACCACTGAGAATGCTGGGACCCTTTTTATCCTTGCCCTGGCTTTGAGGCATGGTTTTACAGAAAAGTCAGCTGAGAGGATCTCAAGCTGTTGTTCCCCCTGTCACTGAAAGGTCAGCTCCTGAAGCAGGAGTGTCATTCAGAAAGAAGAGTGCTGTTGTCCCGACCCTCAGATCCAGAGCCCTGGCTCAGAGATTTTGCCTAGGGAGAGAGGCAAGCCATAAAGCATATATCTTCTAATATTTTCCCAGTAGAACTTACTTCATTTGCAACAGAGCATGGAAAAGGTCAAGCCAAGGGTGCTCCCAAAACAGTGGAGGTTGTGGTGGAGAAAATTGGGAAGTGATACATGGATTTGGTGAAACTAGCTATTAACTGTTGTCTGGCTAGAGTTTTAAAGACAGCCAGGGAAAAATATGGCTGGCAGGAGCCCTCCTGGGGTCAAAACAAATATCAAATATCAAACACTGACACTGAGAACTGTTCTTTCACTGGAGCCCAAATTTGATTGAATCAGTCTGTAGAGCATTGATGCACATTGATGCACAAGGGTAATTGTTGAAAATAATAGACCAATCTGCTAGCAATTAAAGGAGGCTAGAAGTTGAATATGGTCAGGTAAAGGAGACTAAAAAAGCCCTTTCAAAACCATTGTGATCTTAGGGTGACTGCGGGCATAATACCAAAAGATGAACCTCCCTGAGGAGTGGCATCAGAGGCTTAATGCTGGAGGGAGAGAAATAGACTTCACTAAAATCACATAGCCAGTCATTAAAGAAATAAACAGGCAAATAACAAGCCTTGAGGTGTACAGTAACCAGAGTTGCTACAACATATTATCTAAAATATCCAGTTTACAGCAAGAAATTACAAGACAGGAAAAAAACAGGAAAGAATGACCCATACATACACGGGGGGGGGGGGGGGAACAGGCAACAGAAACTGAGTGTCCAGATGTAGGATATCACAGATATAGGATATTCAATGTAGCCATTATAAGTATCTTCCAAGAACTAAAAGAAACCATGATGAAAGAAGTAAAGGAAGATACAACGATGATGATGTTGCATCAAATAGAAATATCAATAAATACGTAGAAATTATATATTATAAAAATAACCACATACAAATTCTAGAGTTGAAAAATCTTATAACTAAAATGAAAAATTCTCTAGAGGAGCTCAAAAGTAGCTTTGAATTGACCAAAGAAAGAATTAGTGAACTTTAGTGAACTTGAAAATAGACTAATAGAGTGTGTACGATACAAAGGATAATCAGAAAAAAGATTAAGAAAAATGATCAGAGAGCCCAGAGAAATGTGGGACACCATGAAGTGCACCAACATAAATGTCACTGAAGTATCAACACGAGAGGAGAGAAAAGCAAAGGAAAATTATTCAAATAAGTAATGGTTGAAAACTTCCCAAATTTATTGAAAAATTAAGCTGCACATCAAGGAAGATCAACAAACTCCAAATTGGATAAACACAAAGATATTCACAAACAGACCCATCATGGTGAAAATGCTAAAAGTCAACAACAAGGAGAAGATCTTGAAAGCAGCAAGAGAAAAATGACTTCACATTTAAGGGCAGTCTGACAAGATTAATAGCTGGCTCCTCAGCAAAAAACAGTGGAGGCAAGAAGACAGTGGGATAACATAACGAAAGTGCTCAAAAGAAATAAAACTATCAACCAAGAGTCCTACAATAAACAAATCTATCTTTCAAAATTGAAGGTGAAATAAAGGCATTCCCAGATAGACAAAAACTGAGAAAAGTTGTTCTTAGCTGACCTGCCTTATAAGAAATACAAAAGGAAGATCTTAGGGATGAAAGCAAGTTACCCCAGATGCTAACTAAAATCTTAGTAAAAAACAAAGAACACCAGGAAATATAATATGTAATTATAAAAGACAGTATACTTTTATATGTAAGTATAAAAGGAATTTTTCTCCTTTCTTCTCTTATCTGGTTTAAAAAGCAACTTTTGTAAAATAATATGTACCTAATGTTAGGCCTATAACATACAGAAATGTAATATAATTATAATATTTTTACCAATAACAGAACAAAGGAGATTGGTAGGAGCAAAACAGTATTGGTTTAAGGAAATGATTACAGAGGGTAAAGTAATAATTATAACAATGCATTATTGGGTTTGTAACATTAATAGATGTAATGTGTATAACAATAATGCCACAAAAGCAGGGGAAGGAATGGGAGTAGCATTTTTACATATCACTGGAATTAAGCTAGTAAAAAAACTTTAGGGTTCATTCTTGGTGTTGTACATTCTGTGGGTTTTGACAAGTGTACAGTGACATATACCCATTATTATAGTATCGTACAAATGAGTTTCACTGCTCTAAAAATCCTCTGTGCTCCACCTTTTCATCTCATCCTCTTCCCAACCCTTGGTAACCACTGACCCTTTTACCATCCCAAGAGTTTGCCTTTTTCAGAATGACATATAGATGAAATCATAAAATGTGCAGCCTTTCCACATTGGCTCCTTTCACTTAGTAGCATGCATTTAAGATTGCCTTGTCATGCCTTTAACCTGCACTTGGGCGAGGCAAAGACATAAGTGTTAACTGTAATGTTTGTACCCTCACAATACCCTGGAATAAAAAAAAAAAAAAAGATTGCCTTGTGTCTTTTCATGGCTTGATAGCTCATTTCTTTTTAGCGCTGAATAATATTCCATTGTTTTGATGTGCCTCAGGTTTTTTATCCGTTTACCCACTGAAGGACATCCTTATTGCTTCCAAGTTTTGGCAATTATGAATAAAACTGCTGTAAACATTTATGTACAGGTTATTGTGTGGACATAAGTTTTCAACTCATTTGGGTAAATACCAAAAAGCATGAATGCTTGGTTGTATGGAAAGAGTATGTTTAGTTTTGTTAGAAACTGCCAAAATGCCTTCCAAAGTGGCTGTTGTACCATTTTGCATTCTGGCCATCAGTGGATGAGAGATCCTATTGCTCCATATCCTTGTGAGTATCCATATCCAAAATGTGGACTAGCCACACAATAGAATAATATTTGGCAATAAAAGGGAATGAAGCACTGATATAAACTATAACATGGATGAACTTAGGAAATACTATGCTCATTGAAAGAAACCAGTCACAAGAGACCACATTTTATGTGTCCAGAACAGGGAAAACTATAGAGACAGAAGGTAGATTAGTGTTTGCTTAAGGCTGGGGGGATAAGGGCATAGGAGGGTCATAACTAAGTATGTGGCATTTCTTTTTGACTTGATAAAAATGTACTAAAATCGATTGTGGTGATGGTTGCACATATCTGTGAATATGCTAAAAACCATTAAAATGTATACTTTAAGTGGGCAAACTGACATGCAAATTATATCTCAATAAAGCTATTACAAAAAAGAAGGAACATCTATTCTGGCATGGATTAGTAGGAGTTATCCAAGCTAAGGGTATAAATGATAGTTGAGAGAGTATTTCAGGCAGGGAGAACTATGGGAACCAAGACCAGGACTTCAAAGGGCATGGAGCTTTGAGATGATAGGAATTCACTTAGTACAACAGTATTGTCGTTACTATTTATTAAATATCAACTGTTTCAGAGCAGTGATTGGGAGCAAGGACTTGGACCTTAGACAGGTGTTCCATTTAATAGCTAGGTGACTTTTCTCATTTTCCTACAAAATAACAAGTAAATGATATAATATCTGGAAAAGGACTCGGAGTTCACATAGGGGAAGAAAGACTCTGTGTAAGTCCAAGAACTATTCTGACAGTTACAATGCAATAATAATAGAATTATCCATTGGGAAAATTTTTTTAAAAATAATTATTATTTCTTAACCACATGACAGGAGGCCTGGTAAGATACCAAAATGCCACTTAAAGAGAAATGATCCCTCCCTTTAGCACACTAAACGGCTTCATCTTGCTATTTGTGGATACATGTATGTGTATGTGTGTATATATTATATTGTGCCTCCTGTCCTTTCATTTTTCTTTTAACAATGTGTGATGAACATGTAGTACATATGGAATCCACCTCATTCCTTTAAATAGCTACTTTACCCACACTATACCGAAAATACGGAGGAGGATGTGGACAAAATATTGAACAGACATGTCTCAAAGTAACGTATACAAATGGCCAATAAGCACATGAAAAGATGCTCTGTACCCAACTATAAGACATGGCCCAAGTGGCACTGCAGAGTGTCTATTTAAATTGAAGAAATGGACAATCTCCCCATTTCTCCAGAGGTCAGTCTGGGAACTCAGCCCACTTGGGGAGCCAAAGAAATGTGTTGGGTTTCACTACTTGAGAATTCCAGCATGTCACAGTAGTAGGGGCCTGAAAGGTGCAATGCACTGCAGAAGGGGCCACAATGCCCAGTATACATGGCAGTATCACGAGTGGGGATGAGAGGCTGGGCAGGCACAGCAGGAGAAAAACATAAAAGTGGCACCCACCTCATAGTTGCATGGGTTTGTTTTTAAGTACAGATGAGAACTATTTCCTCAACCCTCCCAAGTAGCTGAAACGAATCTCTTAAGGAGCTGGCATCCTGCACGGGCACATGAAGACAACACTCCGTCAAACACAGCTCACAGTCATTACCTTATTTGGCCCTCACAAGATCTTTGTGAGATTATTATCTTTATTTTACAGACTAGAAAAGATATAAAATTTTTCTTCTAGCTAAGTGGTCAAATGGTACTTTGAAGTTCACAATCCGTCAACAAATATTAAGTGCCCCAGTACTTTTAGAAATAAACCGAGAAGTGCTGTTGGTTGCTCCTTTTTTGTTATAAAACTTTTATTATTTTTAGCAATGATAATGTGTGCTCATTTTAAAGATGTGGAAAATACAAATAAGCAAAAGAAGAAAAATCATTCATAATCCCACCACCAAGACTGTACTTTTTATCTTTCATCCTAAACAAGGTTTTAAGTGCATATATGTAATATACAAATGTACTTTTACCTTTCAAAAATATGATATTCACATATTACTTAGTAACCTTTTTTCATTTTATATCCTATCAGGAACCTCTTTTTTACAAATGAGTAAAGCTCTTTTATTAAAAGACAGAGTCTTGTAGATTGGTTCAAAATACAATAAACAATGAGATGCAGATAATAAGAGATACATCTAAAACCACTAACAGCAACAGGTTAAAAGCAGAAAGATGGACAAAGGCATATCAGGCAAATGCTAACAAAAAGAAATCTATATGGTATTGTTAATATCAAATAAAGATCAAGGTAAACTACATTAAATAGGGGTAAGGATGGTTTCGATTAACCTTCCAGCGCATCACTATAAGTTTGTTTCTTACTCTCCTTATCTCATCTACTTCATCCACTTCTTTAAACATATCTTCGTTGCTTAAATGCCTGTTGTGTATATCTTCTTTAAATTCCTGGAGAGATTGAATCAGCCTTTCTCTAAAAGTTCCTTCTGCTTTTTCTTCCTCCTCTGGCTCTTCCTCCTCCTCTGGCTTTTCCTCAGGCTTTGGCTCTTCCTCGAGCTTTGGTTCACTCTCATTTTCTGGTTTTCCTTCAATTTTTTGACAGGGTTTCATCTTGTGTCTGTCTGCCTCTCTTCCTTCCTTCTCTCCTTTTCTTTTTTTCTGCTATTCCCCTTTGAATGCAGTTACTTCTAGGAAGCGAGAAGGAGACAGTAAGTCAAAGATTTGGTGAGTGGACAGGTGCTCTAGACAGAGGTACCAGCATTTCTTTTTTTTTTTTTTTTTTTGATTCAGAGCTGTCATCAAATATCTACCACCTAAGAAGCCCAGTCAGCAATCAGGGCTATCCTGACCCCGCCCCTCTTACCGCCACTTTTCCACCTCCTCACCTCTCTCTTGTCGCTCTTTCCAGCCTTTTCCAAGGCCCTCCTTCCCGCCTCCCTGCCCTCCCCCACTATTTCTCCCCCGCAGGGCCTAACACAGGGACTTCCCCAGCACAGAGAAGGGTGGCTGGAAGGGTGGGGAGGAGGGAGAGGGGAAAGGGGAAAGGGACGAAGAGTAGGAAAAAAGGGAGGAAAAGGAGGGGGCGGGAACAGTGGGGCCCACAACCTTTCTCCTGCCCTCACCCCAGGAGTTTTTATACTGTTCCTCTCACCTACCTGGTACCGATTGGGTCAGTTTCTTCCTCTTTTTTTTTCTAGCCTTGGGTCGCGCTAAGAACACAAACCTGCAGACAGACGGGAAACGGGAGGGGACGGTGGGGGTGGGGCGAGCGTTTGGTTTGCTGACCAGCACCAGAGACCCAGGGTCTCGGTTACGGAAAGTTTCCCATCTTTTGTTTCCCCCAGTTCTCCCCTTCTCCACAGCGCGAGTAAGCTCATCTTTCTCATCTGACAGGGAGTGGGAAAAGCAGATTACTTCCGAACTATCTCTAACATTGGGGCGCGGTTTGGGGGATGGTGGGTGTCTGGAAAGCGGTCTTAGATGGCAGAGGATGATTACTTTTAAACTATTACAGAGGTCTTCCTGTCCTTCTCCCAGGACCCCTAGTCCCTTTCCCAAGGGCCATACATTTCCTGCAGACCTGGAGGAGAGGGGAGGAGAGTCGGACTTGCCTGGCACTCTCTCAAGTCTTCGCCCTGAACTACCGCGCACGGGCAATCTCCAGGCAGCACCCATACTGACACCAACCTGCAAAATTTCCGCAAGTTGACTCCTTCTCCTTCCACTCTTCTCCCGGGCGGCCGCCTGCACTGCTAAAGGAAGCTGGTACCCAGACGGGAACAAGGACTAGACTAGCAGGACTTCTGCACACGTCGACTCCTGGTCACATGAGATCTACGTCACCAGTGAGCTCCGGTCCCTAATTTCCACTCCCACCAAAAGCGCGGCAGAAGTGAGCCCGCCCCCTACTCCCTCCCGGTTCCCCACTCCTTATACATTTGGCCCTGTCAATCTTTTCTGTCGTTGCCTATCCCACAGGGAAAAATGTTATTGGCAATTCTCTGATTCCTAGGGAGGGGCTGCCTCTTTTTCTGGAGCTACTGACTTTTCTACTCCTGTCAAGAATTGTCTCTTCCAGTCTTCCGCTCCCAGGGTAACTACCTCCTCCATCCTTCGTCCCTCCCCCAGCCTCCATTTCATCTGCAGTCTGGTCCTTAGCTGTTGAGGAGCGAGGTGGGTCGGGTAGCGGTTGTAAAAAACAAAAACAAAAACAAAACAAAACAAAACAGGAGCCTGGAACATGAGTGAGATTTTTGAATGCAATTTTTACTTTACTCTTAATACTTCTATGTTTTTGTTTGTTTTATTTAAAAGTAAGTTCTATCTTTTTATAGTGAGAAAAGACAAAGACAAATTTACTTTAGTTACATGAGTTAATACATGTACAGTGATTAGAATAATGCCTGGTATATAGTAAGTGCTTTAAATGTGCAAGCTATGGTTATAATTAGATTAGTATTTTATTTGGGGAAAATGATTCAAAAATGAAGAAAAGTAATGTTTGACTCCTGAGCCCTGGTGGTTGTGTTGCCAGGAAGCTGTGCTGCCTGAAGAATCATCGCTTGATCCATTGTCAGGTGTACATTGTGAGCCCAAGTTTCTTCATCTGAAAGAAAGGAATAATAACATACAACTCATAGAATTGATTGTGGGGAAGTCTAAATGATAACACTGGTGTAAAGCATTTGACTCACAGGAGGTCTTCGACAGATATTGGTTACCTTTCAACCTCAACTCAGTCTTTGGTAGAAGTCACAGATTTGCCATAAAAACTGCTTAGCTCTTAGAGGTAATAGTTGAAAAATAAGAGGAGGAGATATAAATATGTATTTTTGTTGTATATAAGCTTTGGTGCCCCTTTATGAGGGAGAATAAAAGCCAAAAGAATCATATGGAAGGAAAAAAAGAACCTTACCACAAATCAATTTATTTCACTTGCTTTTCTATTATATTATTATGTCTTCTGGGAAGCATATGTATTTGAGCCCTAGAAAACCCAGCTATAATGACTGGGGTCTGCTGGACAGAACACTGGTGTGAGAGACAGGAGCTGTTAGTCCCAGTGCCAGACTTAGAACTGACTACATGACCCTCAGTAAGTTACTCTCCCTGTACCTTATGTCTAAAACAGGAGAGCACAGGCAAGCTCTCAGAACTTTAGAAAGAAGCATGAGATTAGTAAAACATGTGACCATATTGTCCCCAAGGAAGATTAAAACATCTTGAATGGCAGCTGCTTTTATCTAGCTTGACAGCAGTGGTTCCAGAAATCATTAGAATGTCCTGAAAGGGCAAAGGTGCTTTGCTGCCATTATCTCCTTTTAGACTCCCAATAACTCTGCAAGGGAAATATTTTCATTTCCATATTATATATGAAGAAACTAAGAGAATTTAGGTCATGTGCCCCAAAACATTACCTCCTTAGACCCAAGCAGCAAAGGCCTTTGCCTGAAGCCCCACTTTTTGAGGGTAGCCTCTGGCCCTCCTACATGTTCTCTTCCCCATGTAGTGAAGAGATAATGGGGCAAGATATACCTAGTTGTAGCTTTCACTCTCGACCATACTCTAAATCCCTAGGATCTTAGAATATCCTGACCAAAGGACCTATAGCCCAAATCCAAAGGCTGCATATGCCTCCTCTCTGGATCTGTTCTCCTGAGAATGGGCCACATCCCACTCCTAGGCCAAGAGCTAGGGGTGGAACAGATAATACATATATAGCTAGGAAGGCAGAGCCTCCTTCACATGAGACCATTTGGAGAAAGGGTAAAGGGAAGGAGGACTTGTCAGGCCTTGGGCTGGGTTAAAAGCCCTTGATCTGGGCCTCAGGGGATGGTCAGGATCTAGATGGAGGGAGGGAAGAAAGGAGAAGACTAGTATGATTGAACCCAGGTCCTGTGCCCTTACCATTAGTTGCCCTGCTCTGTCTCTCATGCTTCCTTGCTGGGCAGAAGTTCATTTGCTCCTCCTTAGGGATGCTTAAGTCTCTTAACAGTAGTTATAGTCTGAAAGCTAGTTCAGTGTAATCACATCATGATATGCTTTGCACTACCCCAAGGATTTTCTCACTTATTTCCAAGTCATGGAATCTGAATCTGTCTACCTTTCTGGACAGTACTTAGGCAAGTGCATTAAAATATGCATCTCCTTTGAGCACATAAATACATTCCTAGGTATTCATCCTAGGAAAATATTTAATGGTAATCACAATGATTTAGTACAATAAAGTTTGTAGACCTGAATTCCTAGCATCAAACCTTTGGCTTTGACCTGAATATGCAGTGAGAAGCCACAAGTGAAAAGCAACCATGAAGGGACAGAAAGAAAGAGAAAATCATTCTAGGCCGTAGCAGACCTACACCCAAGCATGTATACATTCTCATAACACCAGGATTCTCCTGGATGCTTTTGCTAGATAAAGAAGGCAAACTTCATAGTTCTGTTAAAACAAATTCAAACTGTACAGATTGTATGTACCATTTAGAAGTAGAAAATGACACAATGACTCTCAGGATATTCAATACAATTATTTATAATGAAAACAATTACAAAGCAAATTAAATGTCTTACAATAGGGAGAAAGTTAAAATTAATTATGTAACCACCACATAGAATTCTAAGAAAATAATAAGATTGTTGTGGATCAAATGTTTGTGTGCCGTCCAAATTCATATGTTGAAGCCTAATCCCCAAAATGATGGTATTAGGAGGTTGGGCCTTTGGGAAGTAGATAACTAGGTCATAAGGGTAGAGCCCTCATGAGTGGGATTCCTATCCTTATAAAAAGAGGCCTGAGGGAGCATGCTTCTTCTTTCTCTGTTCTTGTCCGTGATGCTACAAAGAGAAGATGGCCATCTGCAAACCAGGAAGCAAGCCCTCACCAGACACTGAATCTGCTGATACCTCGATCTTAGAATTCTCAGCGTCCAGAATTGTGAGAAATAAATGTTTACACTACGAGTCTGTAGTATAATAACTTGTTATAGCCGCCCAAACTGACTAAGACAGAGATCTATTGAGAACAGAAATGAGAGTTAATTTCTTCAGAAATTTTCCTCAGAGATGGTGAGGATATGGGAAAAACAAGCATTCACATGCACTGTGAAAATATAAAGTAATACGACATTTTTGGAAGTCATTTTGGCAGTATCAAACTTTAAAATACATGTCCTTTTGGGGACATCAGTTCCTCTGCTAGGAATTTGCCATATGGAAATACTCCAATGCCAAATATGATCATTGTAGTAGTTGTGGTAATAGTTTTTCTTTTTAAAGGAAAAAAACTTAAATTTTCCTAAAAAGGGGACGGGATTAAGAAAAGTTTGATCATTCATACAAAGCAATACTATGCAGTGATGAAAAAAATGATATGGAGTTACATTTACTCACATGAAAAAAATGTCCAATGTATATTGTTAAGCAAAAAAAGGCAAATAGAAAGTTAATACATGTGGTATTACATTTTTGTAGCAGCATACATATATTTATTTTTATGTATTTAAAATATGAATATACAATTAAGCTCCATTCTAACATGATAAATGAAGTCCACAAAATTGATTCCTGTAAAATTTTAGGTTATGTTACTGAGAGATGGATGGAATGGCTAAGGTGAACCTATTTGGTTAGCTGGCTGCACAGCCCAAATTCATCAAGTACTCAGCTGTGATTTTCGTGCCACAAACAGTTGTTCACTGAGCACTCAGGCTCAAATATCATCTGTCCATTTTACCCTCCGCTGACTCCCACTCCCAATCATGTTATATGCAAAGTGAAGTTATTGCAGGGTCTTGCTGTATTTCTAAGTCATTAGAAATGTGGATGAATGTTTATTGAACTATTATCATAAGATATATTTCCGAATGAGTATTTAATATAAAGAGAACTTTTACCTTCTAAGTGTTACATTTATACATTTAAAATTTATCTTTAGTAGGCATGTATTAACTAATATTTAGAAAAACAATTGAGGTAAAATTTTGGAAATATGAAAAAAATAAAATATCTGACAAATATAAGACAGCCATATATTTATTGAAATGAAGGTTTTTATAATATATTGGTATGTGAAAAAAGCAGTTTACAAACAATAACCTACAGAGCAGCCCATTTTAAAAAATATATGTATATGTATGCGTGCATAGAAAATATTATGGAATATGTACACCAAAATATTAGAAGTGGATATGATTGGGTGGTTGGTGGGCTTATGGATGATTTCTGTATTCTTTTTTTTACCTCTTTGCAGACTCTTTTACATTTTCTCAAGGGGTATGTGTAACTTATGCAATAAAGCAAAGTCTGCAAACAGTATGATCTTATTTTATGACACATATTTCATTTACATGCTTCTCTATAGCTGAGCAAGGTCTGAATTAAGAGCATCTACTACCCGTTTGAATCTTGGGATCTTTGCAATGATTGAATCCCTCACATTTTCTTCCCTTGTCCTCCTGACCTCCAGGAAGAGCTACATATTTATTACTAGTATGCATTAGAAATGAGGCTCTCCTCACCCTCCTCTGACTATCCCTCCTTCCAATCAAGTTTGCAATGATCAAGCTGTAGCACCAAGTTATTAACATGAGAAAGGAGGTATCTCTTTCTTAAATTTGACCTGATGAAAAATATTTTATCTAGGAAAATATTTTTGCTAGAAAAAGTAATATTTATGGCAATAATATAACATTTTAAGCAGATTATAAAATATTACTCTTAGTTACCAATTCAACTCTTTAAAAATATATATGAATATAAAAAGAAAGGATTATATTAACATTTCTGGCGCTGCTTGACATGTGGCTTTTATCTATAGTATGATTTTTTTCCCAGTGAAAATGTTTTATTTTTGCAAATAAAGGCAATAAATATTATTTTAAGGCAGGTCATAAAGTATATATAAAATTATCCTAGTTACATTTAAAAATACAGATAGAAGGAAAAAAACCCTCAAGAATCTACACTCAATTTCATTTATTTGATGATTCTCAAATATATATTTCATGCACTTATTTGTTCAACAAATATTAATTAGGTGCTTATTAGGTATTATCAACCTATATGTGCCTTCCAGACTTTTCTTCTCAATTATCGCTGGAAGTGTTAGTGCAGTGGAGTTGCATCTTAAGCCAAAGCTGGACTCTGAAGTCATATAAAGTGAAATCCCACCCAGTCAAATCTACCTACTTCATAGCATATTAACATACGTTGTAATGTTAGTGGAGAAAAAAAATCAAACAGGAGTATTTAAACTTAAAAGGATCTAGTAATTTTAGAGGAATATGGATTTCTAAAAATTTTCATGTCTATAATTCTTGTTTATTTTCCACCTTTTCCACAGTTTTCCTGAATTACATACATAGAACAATGAAATACATAGTTTTAAGAGAACTCAGACTTCATTCACTGTTCACTATATATGAAATATAATTACATCTGTGAATTATATATGTAACATATATATAAAAATACACAATTTTAAAATTGAAGTATGCATATATCCCAGATCCAGGGTGAAGGGAGAGAGGAGAGGATGTCAGTTTCCACTGCTCTGCTTGTGAGTGAGATGGGGGATATATACACACATGCACACATACGAATTTGTTTACTACATCGAGATACTATATTATATATATTCTCTAACAATGCAATATAAGTATTTTTATGCCATTAAACATTGTACTTCATCATGTTAAAATTAACAGTAATTTAGTTAATCCCCTCTTGTTTATTATTTATGTTGCCTTTATGTTTTTGCTATTACAACCCAAGACTTCACCAAAATCTTTACAACCATAATTATTTCCTAAGAAAAAAATTTCTAAAAGTGAAATTGCTAAGTCTAAGAGTCTGAAAAATCTTATTTCTTTTTATGTGTGTTACCAAAAAGGCCTGCAAGAGAATTTAACCAATTTACACGTGTACTGACAGCCCATGTGAATGGGCCTTATGTGAAATGGATGGTATGATTTAAAAAAAAATTTACCAATTTGACAGGTGAATAAGAGTACCTTGAGAAGACACCTGCACCCGAATGTTTATAGCAGCACAATTCACAATTGCGAAGATGTGGAAACAACCCAGTGTCCATCAATACATGAGTGGATTAATAAAATGTGGTATATGTATACCATGGAGTACTATCCAGCTTTAAGAAACAATGGTGATATAGCACCTCTTGTATACTCCTGGATAGAACTGGAACGCATTCTACTAAGTGAAGTATCCCAAGAATGGAAAGATAAGCACCACGTGTACTCACCATCAAATTGGTATTAACTGATCAACACATAAGTACACATATAAGAATAACATCTATTGGATGTTGGGGAAGGGGGAGGGGGGAGGGGGGAGGAGGGGACGGGTATATGCATACACAAAGAGTGCAATGCGCACCACCCGAAGGATGGACATATTTGAAACTCGGACTTAGGGGGAGCAAGGGCAACATACGTAACCTAAACATCTGTACTCCTATAATATGCTGAAATAAAAATAAAAAAAAAGACTACCTTGAGGTTTCAATTTGTATATTTTGACCCCTAGTGAAGCTAAATAACTTACTCATGCTCCACATACGTGTCTTTGTTGGTCAACACCCTACTGATGTCCTGTCAGGCTGTTTGAGTTTTCAGGCTGCTGTAACTACGTGCACTATTTTGCTGATTCTGAGGAACATTTTATTACAGATAACCAGTTTCAAATAGTCTCACTAATTTTAAGGAACAGAGATTTAAGCTAGTTCAGTTGAGGCAGGATCAACGGTGAGAGTTTATGAGGCAATAAAAAAGATTATGATCTCAACGGAATCCGAGAACAGACAGAAAATTTCTAATGGACATCTAGGAGCCAGGACCTGAGCACTGTAGTGTTCTGTCACTAACTTGGCTCCGTTGTTCTCTCAGTTTCTCCTCTCATCCTCTTTTGTCTCTTTCTTCTCCTATGTCTTATCTCTACCGCATAGGTTCAGCTTCCTCATAATTTCACCCTGTTCATCTATCAGGCCTTCTCAGATTCCTAAGGTACCAACCCTGTTCCCACGATAAGTGAATATATCACACTATCCCTAAACATGCACAAACTTGCATAGAATTTCAAGTGGCCCACAGATTTTTCCAGTTGAGAATACCTGGTCTAGGTTAATTAATATGGTCAGTGGGTAAGAGTTCCTTGGACCCTGGTCTAAGCCTGGCTGAGGGGCTACCGGGGTAGGGGTGAACTGGCAGGCAGTGACCCTGCAGCAAGGCTAGGCCCCCCTGGGGTTTCCTGCAAGTAAGAAGGCCAGAGATGAGAGGTCAAGCAGGCTGCATCCCTCTAACAGAACAAAACTGTACCAGTTATTTATGAGAATTTAACACTTATGAGAGTGGAAAAGATAGGAGGTCAGTTTTCTAAAATAAGATACTTCTTAGGCTTGTGAAATTAAATAATTCAAACTTAAGGCCGTTGGAACTTTAAATCATTCTGAGGCTTGAGAGGAATGTGGCTATGCAGCCTGAGTCACAAGGCATGCCCTGCAACATCTGCCTTTTTTTTTTTCTTGTAAATATTTAAGACCAAATGGCGCCAGAGATAAGACTCCCTCAGTGCTCGCTTTGGCAGCACATATACTAAAAATGGGAACGATACAGAGAAGAATAGCATGGCCCCTGTGCAAGGAGGACATGCAAACTCGTGAAGAATTTCACATTAAAAAAAAAACAACTCCCTCAGATCCCTACCCCTCCTCACGGAGTAATAAAGTAATCTTCCCTGGAATGTAGCAGTCTGTAACCAACCAAATAGCTGTGGTGTATGCACTGGTCTTTATGGAAAATGCTGTAACCCTACTAAAATTTCTCTATCTCTACTTATATAAGTGAAACCTTAACTTCTCCACTTTGGAAAGCTCACCCCATTCATGTGGAGTCAGTGTTTCCAGGGGCTATCCTCAAGGTTTGCACTACAACTCTATACTTAATCATAATTTATGAATCTTCTTATTTAAGATTGAAAGACTCTCCAGGGATTAATTTACTGAACGCATAAAATGTTGACTTATTTTAGGAAAATTTAGGTTTTAATTTCATAACTGTTAGCCTGTTTGCTGCTGTTGCTGTTTTTTTTTTTAAAGCTATTTGGGAAGTCTCATTAGAAACATTCTCTAATTGATAACTATAAACATAACAAAATTATGAAGGATTTCCTATTTAGTATGAAATGTTATTTTTTATTGTAAATTATTTTCCCCCAAAGAATATGTCTTAAAAGTTGTGAACAAGTAGCATGTTTTTAAAATTTGCTCTTTTCTTTGAACTGATTGAAAATGTTTTCTATTTGATGTATGCCAATTTAGCCAAATTACAAGGCATCCCAAGAAAAGAGAAATCTTGGGATAAGTACTCATTTTCCCTTCCCCCAAAATATGTAAGCATTGGGGTTTTTTTGGTTTTTGTTTTTGTTTTTTGGAGACAGAGTCTTGTTCTGTTGCCCGAGCTAGAATGCAGTGGTGTCATCATAGCTCACTGCAACCTCAGACTCCTAGACTCAGGCAATCCTCCTGCTTCAGCCTCCTGAGTAGCTAGACTACAGATGCAGGCCACCACACCTGGCCAATTTTTCTATTTTTTGTAGTGACCCGGGTCTTGCTACATTGCTCAGGCTGGTGTTGAACTCCTGGCCTCCATCGATCCTCCTGCCTCAGCCTCCCAAAGTGCTGGGATTACAGGTGTGAGCCACGGCACCTGGCCCCATTATTGTATTCATTAATTTAAAAAGAAAGCACTTTAGATTAAAAACTGGAACAGAAAAGAAAAGTACATAGAAGAAAGTTTATGTTCCGCTTCCACTCCCAGCCTCCTTTCCTGATACCCAGCTTCCTGTCCATTTAAGGGCCTCAGCGGGAAAATAATGACTGCTGAGGGAGAAGGTGGGGCAAAGCCTCCCGCTGAGAGGAGGTTAGAACAGGGAAAAGAGATAACTCCACGAAACTGTAAATGGACAATAACCTCAAGAGAAAATGCTGCCTCTCCCCGATGATTTGAGAAACCAAATACTATGGCTAGCCACATGAAATACCAAGGTGGAAAAACAGACATCCCAGACACAGGGTGAAGGGAGAGCAGGGGGGATGTTGGTTTCTGCTGTCCTGTTTGTGAGTGGGAGGGAAGATTGCGATTCTCAACTTGTGACATGGCTGTCACATGATGAGAGTCTACCCAAATCCTTTTTTTTCTTTCTTTCTGCCTTTCACATCTGTATCTTCTGATTAATGATTCCTGTTAGAGGAGGAAAAACTTCTGGTCAAGGAACTGGGGGAAGGCGGCTGCCCCCAAACGCTGCAGGTTTGCGTTCTGGCTCACGCAGCCTGGGGGAACTGTGGGACTTGAATGGCTGATGGCGGAGGGCAGAGTCCACAAGTGGGTCAGGGTCTGTGTTCTTGACCGAAAGTCCATTTTGGATGGTCCTTGGGGAAAGTGGTATACGAATGAATATGGGTATATAGGTATATGCTAGAAAGCCTTCCCCAAAGGGAGTAGGGTTATAAGCTCCACTTCCTGCGTCCCACGCTCATTTTGGTGGAAAAGATTTTGGTAGTCGGGTGTGGAAATGAATCACAGAGAGGGAAACAGAGACATGAAGGGTGAAAGTTCTATTTTAAATAGCCCCCGTTTCCACCATTGTGGGTATTTAAAGAGCAAGGAGTGCCAGGGGCTGAGGATGGATACGGAGTGACAAAGTTGAAGAATATAGCCGGGCGCGGTGGCTCACGCCTGT
>RJWJ010001020.1:101626-156208 GCA_004363605.1 Indri indri
AAAAAAAAAAAAAAAAAAAAAAAAAAAAAGAAGAAGAATATGGTGGTGGGAGACTCTGAGTCGGGAAGAGGCCGGGTGGTAATCAGGTGGTGCCAGCCGCCTGCAGGTCTGAGGGCCTAAGTGTCCGGCCACGCATCTCGTGGGAGAATTGGGAGGAGACCGCGAGGATAGGCCGGTCGGTGCGGGGGACCGTGGTGGGGGCGGGGACGGGGTGTGTGTAAGGTCGGGGACAGAGCCCAGTCTGAGGCCCCACTCTGGATCCTTCCTTTTGGTGCCTGCATAAGCCTGGGGAAGGATCTACAGAAAAAAAATGGAAGGCTTTGGAGGAGGGAGGAGAGAAGAGCAAGCGGGAGGGCTGGGCTTTAACTTGAAGCCTCGAAGAGGGGAAGAGGGCGCAGGAGTCCTCCCTGGTGGGAAAAATGAAAATTTAAAAACCCTTTATACCCCGGGCTCTGAATCTTCAAAGGTGCGTAGTAGGGCCTCTGTCCTCGGTGCTGATATGTCCGCCAAGAATTCCGTTTTTTCGTTCACCTTTTATGTCTTAGGAGTAATGGAGTGCAAAGTGGAATGAGTAGGAGAAAAATCTCAACGTGGAAAATGCCTTCCAAGTAAAAAAAAAAAAAAGTAAGAAAGGAGGAGAGCAGGCCCTGCACAAAATGGAGAGGAAGCTCGCTCGCTCTTTGTTGAGAGAGTGAAGTCCAGAAAGCCAAAGGAAATATTAGAGGGTGTTAGACTCTGCTGTTCCAGGATTTTAGGGGGCTCGGGGAGGCAGTAGTCTTGTCAATAACACTGACATGATAGATGCAGATGCAGATGATACGGAATGATTCATGGAGGAGAAGAGAGAGTTAAGGCAAAAGCTCAGGGCACTGAAGTTAAGGTACAGTCCCTGGCCTTAATTAGGACCACCTTATGCATCATCACCACCATGCTGAGTTTTGCTTTGTACTTTGAAAATTGAAGTTTTCTCTGAGGTTAATACTTGTCAACCTGTTTTCTGTTTCTTTGCCCTTTTTTGATGTACTTTTGTTGATCCAATTGCTTCAATTCCAATTGCTTATTTTTAAATTTTTTATACAGCTCCAGTCATATTTCCATTAACAAATTCTGAATATATATCATCATGTTAATTTAAAATATGCAGAATATCACGGTAATAACAATGCTCATAGCACACTTTTGGCGTGAACCATGTTCCAAACAGTATTCCAAGTGATTTACAGGTATGATCAATTCATTTCTCAAAAGAAACCTGTGAAGTCTGTATTATCAATGACCCCACATTACGTAGGAGGAAAGAGGCACACAGAGATTAAACAAACTACCTGAGGTTGTTCAACTAGTAAGTTACAAAACCAGGATATAGGCAAAACTGTTGGGCTCCAGAATCAGTGCTTTCAGCTTCTCAATAAAGTAAATACTAAATACATTAAAACCATGATCAGAGCAGCTGGAGACAGCCAACTATTTTCTTAAATATAATTTTAAAATTATATTGTTTTTCTAATATTTTAGTAGTGGCAAATGTCGATTTCATTGTTTCTTCTAAGGGGAATGGTGTTTTCCCCTCACACTGAATAAAACTGGGCATAATGGGGATAATCAGGCAATTGATACTGGGACCCCAAAAATCCTTGATATAGAGGACTTGAGAGGTCGTCACAATAAATTCAAGTTATGAGAAAGATGAAATTAAGAGGAAGAAGAAACTATGAAGACGCAGAAACTAGGACACAGAGAAAAGCTATCCAGTGGAAATTAAGACACCTCTTAGCAATGGGAACAGAAGATAGGTATTTATCTTATGAATGCATAATTCATGGGAGATAAATGTACCAGGTAGATTCTTTCAGTGCTTCTGAGGCAAACATTTTTAAAAATGAATAGGTATTGTACAGTAAAGATTATCTCCTAACTTATTTTACAATGTAACAATGGATTTATTTTTCCCCTTTAACAAAACTTGAGTGTCTATTGGAGAAATTTAAAAAGTAGACTACAGGCCACCTTGTGACCAGAGCCAGCACTGCAGTTTGAACATCACTGAGTAGGAAGCCTGGGGTAGAGACATTAATCTTGATGAATAATGGAACTAATTTTGGACTTATTGAGATTGAGGTACCTTTGAGATATCCAGGAGGAGAGTTGCACTATAGAATTGGGTAAAAGTCAGAAAAGGTCTGGGCTAGGGTTGTGGAATTGGAAGTCATCATCCCTAGGACTGTAGTGACAACAGCAGAAGTAGATGAGATCAGCCAGGAAGAAATGGAGACTGATAAGAGAATAAACTTTCAACGTTTAGGGAAGGAATAAAACTCAGTTGCTAAGAGTCTGGGCATTGAAACCAAATCCAAACTTTATTCTTTTCTAGTTGTGTGATGCTTCACCTTTCTAAAACATCATAAACTCTGTTTAACAAGTAATTAGAGCTATGGACTTTCTCCTCAGCACATGCATAGACATTGAACAAATGGATATACCCATCCTTGAACAAATGGATATACTCATCCATGCACATATATGGGCACACAACTTTGAACACAGATTTAGGGGGCCCACAGGTTTTCTCTATTAAGACCAGTGGTCTAATATTATCAGTAGAAATGTAGAACAGGAGGGTCAAATAGAAAACAAATAGTAATATGAGAGACATAAACACAAATACATCAATAATTAGAGTGAATATAAATGGACTAAACATCCCAAATCAGACTGGATAAAAATAATACATCATGCACTGTCATAAGAGACATGCCTTAAATGTAAGGACAGAGAATTATTGAAAGTTAAAGTGTGATAAAAATAAATACACACATGCAGTAACCAAAGGAAAGGTGATGTAGCTATGAAAAATTCAACAAGGTAGACCTTAATACAATAAACATTACTAAAGATAGATATATTTTATAAGATAAAATGGTCAGTCGAACAGGAATATATTAAAATTCCAAACTAGTATTTTCTATTAACATTGCTTCGAAATATACAAAACAAAAAGTATCAGAAATAAAAGGAGAAATAGAGAAATCTAACGTCATTGTGGGACATGTAAATATACCTCCTTAAATAACTGATAGAAGAATCAGAAAGAATATCAGTAAAGTATTGAATATTTAAGCAACAAGACTAACAACCTTGACTTAATTTATATATATAGAACATTATAACCTATGAATGTAGAATATAAATGCTTTTTAGGAGAAAATGGAACATTTACTAAACTTGACTTTAACCAAATCTAAATGCATTTCAAAGTATCAAAATAATTCAAAATATGTTCTCTAATGACAGGCAAATAAAGCTAAGAATTAATAACAAATAGATAACAAACAAATCTCAAAGTGCTTGGAAATTAAACAATACAGTCTCAGTAACTCATTGGTAAAAGAAGAAATGATAATCAAATGTGCGTCATCTTTCAAGGAGTGATAATGAGAACCCAACACACGAAAACTTGTGGGAATGCAGCTATATCTGCGCTTAGTAAAAAATTCTATGTCCTTAAATGTATATGTTAGAAAAGAAGAAAGAGTGAAAAACACCAATAATCTAAGTTTGCCTGTCAATAAGTTAAGGGGAAGAAACAATACAAGTGCTAAAGGAGTGATCCAGCACAGAGCCAATCTGCAAAGACTGGAGAGGTGTTCTAGTTGATTGTTGGTTTGTTTTTGGTTTTATTTTTTAGCTCCAGGTATTCAAGGAAATATGTGTCAAACACTGGCTGAAGACAAGCTAAAGGAACAGACTTCAGTGATGGCAAAGAAAAAGGAATACGGTATTTGCAAAAGTAGTTTGGAAAAGTCACTAAACAAATGAACAACTATAGCCTTCAAAAATCAAACACACAAACACACACACACACACACACACACACACACACACAACCTTGGGGCAGAAAGAGAGTCTGATTTCCAGAGTCATAATATTATTCAAATGTTCACTTTTCAAAACAACAAAAAATTACAAGGCATACAAAGAAACCAGAAAGTACAACTCACTCAAAGGAAGAAAATAAATTGCCAGAAATAATCCATATGGAAGCCCAGATATCAGATTTCCTAGACAAATAGTTTAAAAAATTATTTTAAATATTCTCAATATGCTAAATATGGTCAAAAAAACAAATGAAAATCAGAAAAACAATGTGTGAACAAAATGAGAAAGAAAAATTATTTAAAAAACAAAAACTTTGTATCTGCAAAGAATAATAAATGAAAAATTAGTAGAGCTGAAGATGTGAATCTATATATTCTAAAAGTTAAACTCCAAGTAGGATAAACCAAAACAGATCTATATCAAAACATACTATGTTCAAGCTGTTGAAAGACAAAGACAAAGAGAGAATCTCAAAGGCAACAAATGTCTTGTCATGTATAATGGATCCTCAATAAGATTATTAGCCAATTTCTTATCGGAAACCATGTAGACAAGAGGGCAGTGCAGTGACATATTTAAAGTATTGAAAGAAAAATAAACTGTCAACCAAGAGTTCTACACATCAGAGAGTTACTCAAAGCTATATGAAGAAATGAAGATTTCTGGTAAATGTAACTACATGTGCAAATTTAAAAGCCAAAGTTATTGTATTTTTTGCTTGCAACTCCAGTTTTTAAAGCCTGTTTGCTTTATAAAAACAAATGCATAAAGGTAATTGTAAATCTATGTTATCAGACACATGTGAATAAAGATGTAATTTATACAACAACATAAATGGCGTGGAAAGAGCTATATAGGAGCAGAGATTTTGTATGCTATTGAAATTAAGTTGGTATCAATTCAAACTAAATTGTTATAAATTTAGGATGTTAAATGTATTCTCTATGGTAACCACAAAGAAAATACCTTAAAAATATACACAAAAGGACATGAGTAGGGAATTAAAACAGTTCACTACAAAAAAAAAAAAATCAAGTAAACAAAAAGGAATGCAGCAATGGAGGAAATGAGGGCCAAAAAATGTCTAAGACATACAGAAAAGAAATGGTAGAAGTAAGTCCTTTCTTATTGGTAATTACTTGAAATCTGAATGGGTTAAACTCTCCAATAAAAAGACAGAGATTGGCAGAATGTATAAAAACGATGATCCAACTATAAGCTGTCAATAAGAAACTCACTTTAGATTTAAAGACGCAAACATATTGAAAATGAAAAGATTGAAACCACTTGATCAAGCCTCCTTGGGTGTGGCTCTCCAGGCCCCTCCCCCCCACCAAAAAAGTGAATAATAAAAGATACTCCATACAAATAGTAAGCTAAAAAGAGCTGTGGTGTTTATACCATTGTCAGACAAAAATGACTTTAAGTTTAAAAATGTTGCAAGAGACAAAGTAGGATATTATATATTGATAAAAAGTTCAATTTTTCAATAAGATATAACAATTATAAACATATATGCTCCAAACAACAGACTCAGAATATGTGAAACAAACATGATAGAATTGAATGAAAAATAATAGTGAAAGACTTCAACACCTCACTTTTAATAGTGCATAGACCATCTAGACAGAAGACCAATAATAATATAGGACTTGAAAAACACCATAAAGCAACTAGACCTAGAAGACATACATAAAACCCACCACATAACAGCAGCAGAATACACATTCTTTTGAAGCGTCCCTGGAAAATTCTCCAGGATAGACCGTAATTTAGGCCACAGAACAAGTTACAATGAATTTAAGAAGATTTAAGTTTTACAAAGTATCTTCTCTAATCACAATTGAATGCTTTAATATCCAGAATATATAAAGAACTGCTACAACTTAACAACAAGAAGATAAACCTTTCACAATGAAAATAGTAAAAGGACTTGAATCTCCAAAGAAGATATACTAATGACCAATAAGCACATGTAAAGGTGTCCAACATTATTAGTCACTAGCAAATGCAAATCAAAAGCACAATGAGATACCATTTCACACCCACTAAGATAGCTGTACTCAAAAAATGAAAAATAGCTGGGTGTGGTGTTGCATGCCTGTTATCCCAGCTACTCAGGAGGCTGAGGTGAGAGTATTGCTTGAACCCAAGAGTTTGAGACCAGCCTGGGCAACATAGTGGGACCCTATCTCAAAAACAAAAGAGGAAAATACCAAGTATTGGTGAGCATGTGGAGGGCTGGAACCCTTGTTTATTGCTGGTGAGAAGATAAAATGGTAAACTTGATGCAGAAAACAGTTTGGTGATTACTCAAAAAGTTGAACACAATTACCATATGACCCAGCAATTTCTATACCTACTTATATACTACCCCCAAAATTGAGAACAGGAATTCAAACAGATACTTTTATGTGAATGTTCATTGCAGCATTATTCACAATAGTCAAAAGATGGAAACAATTCAAATGGAATATTATTCATCCATTAAAATGAATGAAGTTCTGAAACATGGTACAGCATGTGTAGACCTTCAGAATGTTATGAAGGCACATTATAAAAACTCTCATCAAACTACGCATAGAAGGAACATCCCTCAATGTAATAAAGGCCATATGCAGTAAACCCACAGCTAACATATCGAATAGGGAAAAGTTGAAGCCTTTCCCCTACAAACTGAAACAAGACAAGGATGTCCACTTTCACTACTCATATTAAACATAGCACTGGAAGTCCTAGCCAGAGCAATCAGGCAAGAGAAAGAAAGAAAGACATATAAATTGGAAAAGAAGAAATAAAATTGTCCCTCTTTGCTGATGATAATATTTTATCTAGAAAAACCAAAAGACTCTACCAAAAACTCTTAGATCTGATAAATAAATTCAGTAAAGTTGCTGGATACAAAATCAACATACAAAATTGGTAGTGTTTTTATACACCAAATAATGATCTAGTTGAGAAAGAAATCAAGAAGACAATCCCATTTACAAAACTACAAAACAAAAAACCCCTAGGAATAAATTTAACCAGGGGGTGAAAGATCTCTATAAGGAAAACTACAAAACACTGATGAAAGAACTTGTAAATGACAGAAATGGAAAAATATCTCATGCTTATGGATCAGAAAAATTAATATCATTAAAATGGCCATACTGCTCAAAGCAATCTACAAATTCAATGCAATCCCTATCAAAATACCAAAGTCATTTTTCACAAAAATAGAAAAGGCAATCTTAAAATTTATATAGACCAAAAAAGAGCTAGAATAGTCAAAGAAATCCTAAGCAAAGAGAACAAAGCTTGAGGCATCACATTACCCTACTTTAAATTATATTACAAGACTATAATAACCCATACATCACAGTATTGGTATAAAAACTGACACATAGACCAATGGAATAGAATAGATAATCCAGAAATAAATCCATGTATTTACAGTCAACTGATTTTTGAAACAGCTGACAAAACATATGTTGGAGGAAAGACACCCTCTTCAATAAATGTTGCTGGGAAAACTGGACATCCATATGCAGGATGAAACTGGGTCATTATGTCTCACCATATACAAAAATCAACTCAAAATTGATTAAAGACTTAAATGTAAGACCCCAAACTATAAAATTAGTAGACTAAAACATAGGGAAAACACTTCAAGACGTTGGTCTGGGTGAAGACTTATGGCCAAGACCTCAAAAGCACAGACAACAAAACCAAAAAAAGGACAAATGATACTGTATTAGACTAAAAGGTTTCTGCACAGCAAAAGAAACAATCAACAGGTTGAAGAGACAACCTGATGAACAGGAGAAAATATTTGCAAACTATTCATCTGACAAGGAACTAATATCTAGAATACACAAGGAGCTCAAACAATTCGATAGTAAATAAGACAAATAATCCCATTAAAAAGTGGGCAAAGGACATGAATAGACATTTCTCAAAAGAAGAGATACGAATGGCCAACAGGTATATGAAAAAATGTTCAACATCACTAATCATCAGGGAAATACAAATTAAAACCACAATGAGATGTTATCTCATCCCAGCGAGAATGGCTATTATCAAAAAGACAGAAAATAACAAATGCTGGAGAGGATGCAGAGAAAAGGGAACTCTTATACACTGTTGGTGGGAATGTAAATTAGTACAGCCACTATGGAAAACAATATGGAGATTTCTCAAAAAGCTAAAAATAGAACTAGCATAAGGTCCAGCAATCTCACTACTGGGTATTTATCCAAAGGAAAAGAAATCAGTATATCAAAAAGATACTTGCAGCCCATATTTATTGCAGCATTGTTCACAATAGCAAAGATGTGGAATCAACCTAAGTGTCCATCAGTGGACAAATGGATAAAGAAAATGTGATATACATACACGTGGAATACTATTTGGCCATTAAAAAGAATGAAATCAAGTCATTTGCAGCAACGTGGATGAAACAGGAGGTCATTATGCTAAGTGAAATAAGCCAGGCACAGAAAGAGAAATATCACATGTGTTCACTTATATGTGGGAGCCCAGGAGTTTAAGGCTGTTGTGCACCTTGATCACACCTGTGAATATCCACTACACTCCAGCCTGGGCAACATAACAAGACTGTGTTTCTAAAAAATGAAAATAAATAACATAAAAATGAATAAAATACTTTGGAATAAACTTGACAAAAGAAGTACAAACTTACGCTCTGAAAACTATGAAGTATTTTTGAAAGAAATTTCAATACAATTTCTATCAAAATCTGACCACTGTCTTGCATAAATTTACAAGTTGATCTTAAAATTCATATGGAAATGCAAGGGACCCAAAATAACCAAAAGAGTCTTTAAAAATAACAAAGTAGGAGGACTCACATTTCTTGATTTCAAAACTTACTACAAAGTTACAGCAATCAACAAGGCATGATACTAGTATAAGGATGGACATAAAGATCAATGGAATAGAATTGAGAGTCCAGAAGTAAACCCATAAATCTACGGTTAACTGATCTTTGACAAGAGTGCCAAGACCACTCAATGGGGAAGAATAGTCTTTTCTACAAATAGTGCTTAGGTCCAAAAGAATGAAATTGGACCTTACCTCACACCATATACAAAAATTAGCTCAGAACAAATCAAAGACCTAAATGTAAGAGCTAAAACTATGAAACTCTTAAAAGAATACACAGGTATAACAATTTGTGACCATGGACTAGGCAATGGTTTCTTAGATATGACAATTAAAGCAAAAACACCAAACAAAAAACATAGGTAAAGAGGGCATCATCAAAATTTTAAACTTTTGTGCTTCAAAAGACACAATCAGAATGTGAATAAACAACTCAGAATGGGAGATAGTTCTTGCAAAACATATAACTAATAGGGATTGGTATCTGGAATATATAAAGAACTATTAGCACTCAATAACAAAAAGTCATATAACCCAATTAATATATGGGCAAAGGATTTAAATAGACATTTCTCTAAAGTAGCTATTCAAATGGTCAACAACTACATGGAAAGATGCTCAACAACATAGCCATCAAGGAAATGCAAATCAAAACCACATTGACATACCACTTTACCCAACTAGGATGGCTATAATAAAAAAGTCAGATAATAAAAAGTGTAGTCAAATATGTGGAGAAACAGGAACCCTCATACACTGCTGGTGACAATGTAAGATGGTTCAGCCACTTTGCAAAACAGACTGGCAGTTCCTCAAATAGTTAAATATAGAGCTACCATATGATCTAACAATTCTGCTCCTAGGTATCTACCTAAGATGAACAAAAATATATGTCCATGCAAAATTTGTATACAAATGTTCACAGCAGCATTATTCATAACTAAAAAGTGCAAACAGCTCAGATGTCCATCAGTTGATTAAAGGATGAATAAAATGTGGGCTAGCAATACAATGGAATAATATTTGTAAATGAAAAGAAGTGAAGTACCAATATATGCTACGACATGGATGAACCTTGAAAATATTTTCTTAAGTAAAATAAGCCAGTCACAAAAGATCATATTGCATATCATTACATTCATATGAAATGTCCAGAGTAGACAAACTTTATAGAGAAAGTATTTTAATGGTTGCCTAGGGCTAGGACTAATAAGCCATTTGGTGGATGATGATTAAGGTGTTTATTCTTAGGATAATGAAAATGTTTCAAAATTGATTGTGGTGATGTATGCTCAACTCTATGAATACACTAAAAGCCATTGACTGTTATGCTATAACTGAGTGAATTCTACGGTATGTGAATTATATCTCAATAAAACTGTTTATTAAAAAGTGACAAAGTATTTTCCAGATCTAGATTGATTCCTTGGTGAATTCTAAATATTTACTGAGAAAATACAACTAAATACATGCAAACTCTTCCAGACACTAAAAATAGAGAGAACATTTCCAAATCTGTGTTATAAAGCCAGCATAACCTTGATAACAAAATGTGGCAAGGACATAACAAGAAAGGAAAATGATAAGCAAATCTGTTCTGAAAATGTGTGCAAACATTTCCAATAAATATTAGTCGATAAAAGCCAAAAAGATATATATACACACACCCGTGTGTGTGCTTGTGTGTGTATATATATTTTTCTAAATGTTAAAACAAACCTGCATTGCTGAAATAATTCTACATTCATTTTAATAAACAAAACCTCTTTGTCCACTAAAAGCAGTAGGAAACTTCCTTAATATGATGAAGAGAATCTAAAATAATAATAATTAATAAACCTACAACAATCCTGATACTTTAATGGTACAAAATAGAGGGCTTATCCCTTCATAATGTGGAGACAAAGATGCCTTTCATCCCTTCTATTTAAAATGTGTGTTTTTAGTCTTATCCTATACAATAAGGTAAGAAAAAATATTTAAGAATTAAAAAGAAAGAAATAAAGCTATCGTCATTTGCAGATAACATGACTGTTATGTAGGAAATCCAAAAGATTCTACAGACATACTGTAATCATTAATAAGTCAATTTAGCAAGTAGCTGGGTACAAGATCATTATTCAACATTGAATTGTGGTTTTATGTATCATCAACAAACAATTAGAAAAAGAAATTTTAAAATATACCATTTACAATTGCAAGAAAGAATATAAAATGCTTGAGTTTAAACCTAACAAAGATTTATAAAACCTCTACACAGTAAACTGCAAACTTAAAGACCTATATAAATGCATAAATAGATAAAAGATACCAACTTCCCCAAACTGACGTAAAGATTCAATGCAATCCCAATCAAAATCACAATATTTACAAAATGATCCCAGTTATATCTAAAAATACAAAAAATACTCAAGGAAAACTTTACCCTTTATTCCTACTTTTCATCTCCCACCATGAATACCTGATATTTTCCATATTTCCCCAATTTGAATTTTGAAAACAAAAATTTAACTTTACCAGTTTATCCCCACACTTTAAAATGTTAGTCATTTTTATGGATCTATATAGTATAATAAAAAAAATATATTTGGTCTTCATTCCCAGTTCCTGGCACAGAACTCCTAAAACCTTTGCAATTTCTTGAGTGATAGGGGTGATAGAAGTGTTCTAATGAGTTTGTTTGTTCTAATGAGTGGACTCTTGGCAAGCCCCTAGATAGCTTCAGGATGGGGGCTAGTAGCCAAAACTTGATTAGAAACTTGGAACTTTCAGCCCCATCCCCTAACCTCTGGGGATAGGTGAGGAGCTGGAGATTGAGTTAATAATTGATCATACCTACGTAAGCTTCCAGGTTGGTGAACACATCCACATACCACAAGGATGGTGCACCCCAACTCCACAGGACAGAGGATCCTGTGCTCAGGACCTTTCCAGACCTCACCCTGTGTGCCTCTTCATTGGGCTGTTCATCTGCATTCTTTATAATAAACTGGTAAACATGAGTTAAGTGTTTCTATGAATTTTGTGAGCTGTTCTAGCAAATTATCAAAAATGAAAGGTGAGGGGTCGTAGGAATTCTCAACTTTGTAGCCAAGTTAGACAGAGTATTGGCAATCTGGGGACCTGATGCTTGCGAATAGCATCTGAAATGAGGGCAGTCTTGTGGGATTGAGCCCTTAAACCTGTGGAATCTGATGCTAATTCCAGGCAGTCAGTGTCAGAATTTAATTGAATTGTAGTACAACTAGTTTTTGTCGGAATTGGTTGGTGTCAGGAGGATAAAAAACCTCTTGGTCTATTTTATGCATTAAAAACATTTTATATTTCTTCAAATTAAAAATGTCCTCACTTCTAAGATGTGTCATTTAATTTCAATATTCTTTTCATGAAAAACAATATTACTACAATATAAGTATAAACATCCATTGTAAAATACATTCCAAATTCAGAAATGTTAAAATATGGAAAAATTGTGAGCCTTAGAACGCATAAGTTATGTCCATACACGAAATACAATATTCAAATAACAGTTGTATTTTCATTTATTTCTCCATACTCTGTGCATTGTTACAATGTTTTTGACATTCTATGCCTGCAGGGTTTCAGAATACTTATTTACGCTTTCCATTCCTTTCCTTGTTTCCAAGACAACAAGGAACGAGTACCTGAATAAGTTCATAGGACTGGAAATACTTCGATACAATTCAGTTGCTCATTATGGGAGGGCTGTGTCACCAGTGGTCTCCAGTCACCAGTTTCCACTCACACCATCTCTGCCTTCTTGTTTCACTATCCCCCATCCTCATATCACACAATTTTGTCTTTGCCAATCTGAGAGGTCAAAAGTGGTATCTTCTCCCCCTGGCATTCATTTCCCTTTCTTTGTTTACCGAAGAGAGGCTACAGTTTCTCTTAGGGCTAGTAGCCATTGGCATATCTTCTCTGACAAATTTTCTTTTTGTTTCCTATGCTCCCAAAGCATCTACCTTCTACGTCCACTTCTTTTCTCAACAGTCACTGATGTTCATTTTACCTGTGCTTCAGATATGTGTGAAATTAATACAGAGCAGGATGTCCAGATGGGATGAGTGGAATTGAAGTTAACAGTTTTCTTTTAAATATTTTTCTTTTTCTTTCTTTTTTCCTTTTCCCCATGAGCTTCTCTTATTCTGATAATCCGAAAATTTAATAAAGCTTTTTTTTTCATTTGGCGAAAGAAAATATTCAAGGTTATAAAAATACATATTTCCTAAAGAAAATCATTTGTTTCAGTAGAGAGATAATATTATCTTCATTGTATGAATTTGTACTAAGAACAAAATGTGTTTGATTGGCTGCATACATAATAAAAGCTTTCAGATTTTTAAAATAAAGTAAATGCATCTGACCTGGAGCATGTGGCATACTGTTCGCCTCACTCATAACCTACCCCAGTTCACTGGGCCTTTCAGTCATCCTCCAATACAAAGGGCCACAAGTGGCATCAGCACCCTGTGACTGGAGTTTGCCTTTCTCTAGTTACCAGGGAAGGTCTGCACACTGCCCCGCCCCCCACCCTTGCCAATACGCACACCCCAGGCATGCTTGTTCGCTGCCCTTATTCACAGTGTCCAGGTCGAAGCTGCCTTGGACCCTGTCTACTTCATTCCACCTGGCTTTTGGAAGGTGCAGTCTGCTTGGCCTTTCACCTCTGAACTTTGACTCTATGCTGAGCCGTGGGGTAGGGGGAGGATCAATGGTGTGTCTCAGCCCAAGCTGCCACCTCTGTTCTTCTTTGGACAGCTAGACTGTGCTGGACCTGTCAGAGCTCCTGGCCTGGCAATACAATGCTATTTCTTTGGGCAGCCCCAGAGAAATTGGGGTTCTGGATGTGCTGGTCAACTCTTTCCCTCCTTAGGGGAAAGCTAAATGCTGGGATTTTTTAAATCTGCTGGCTCTGTGCTTAGCAGGGGTGAGGACCAATGGCATCACTAGCCCAAGCTACCACCTCTGTTCTCCCCCAGGTGGCTAGACTATGCTGAAGCAGTCAGAGCTCCAAGGACTGGCAAGACAAAAACCAGTCCTCTGGGGATCCCCTTGGAAAAGTTGGGGTACTAAACATGTGCAACAACCCCTTCCATCCCCTAGATGAAGCTGGGAGCTAGGTGATCTCTTTCTGATCGTATGGCACTGTGCCCAGATCTCCTGAACAACTTCTCTCAGAGTACGGGAGCATTTCAATTAGTTTCTAATTTCTTACAAAGGGAATTTGTCTGTGAATTGTTGCTGAAACAGTACGTTTGTAGGGGAGGGGGAAGGAGGATCTAGAGCTTCCTACACTGCCGTCTTGCTGAGGTCATTCCCTCTATTTTATTTATCTTTATTCTAATTTCTACTATTTCTTTCTTTATGCTAGTTTTAGTTGTAGGTTACTCTTTTCTCTCCTAGTTCCTTTAGGTGTAAAGTTAGGTTATTGACTTGGAGTCTTTCTTTTTTCTTAATGTTTTTATTTTTTTATTATTTATTTATTTATTTATTTATTTTTGAGACAGAGTCTCACTCTGTTGCCCAGGCTAGAGTGCTGTGGCATCAGCCTAGCTCACAGCAACCTCAAACTCCTTGGCTCAAGCAATCCTTCTGCCTCAGCCTCCCGAGTAGATGGGACTACAGGTATGCGCCACCATGACGGGCTAATTTTTTCTATATATTTTTAGTTGTCCGGCTAATTTCTTTCTATTTTTAGTAGAGACGGGGTCTTGCTCTTGCTCAGGCTGGTCTCGAACTCCTGAGCTCAAACGATCCACTCGCCTCGGCCTCCCAGAGTGCTAGGATTACAGGCGTAAGCCACCGCGCCTGGGCTTTCTTAATGTTTTTAAACTATAAATTTCACTCTGAGCACTGCCTTTGCTGCATCCCATAAGGTTTGATAACGTGTTTTTACTTTCAGTCTTCTTAGAGTATTTTCTAATTTCACTTGCAATTTCTTCTTTGAGCCATTGGTTTCTAAAGAGTGTGCTTAATTTCCACGTATGTAAAATTTCCAGTTTTGGGTCTGTTATTGATTTCATGTTTCATTCCATTATGGTGGAGGAAATACCTTGTATGATTTTATTATCTTTAAATTTAATGAGGTTTGTTTTGTGGGCTTAGTATGGTCTACCCTAGATAATGTTCCATGTGCACTTGAGAAGAATGTGTATTTTTCTGTTGTTAAGTGGGTGTTTTATGTATGTCTGTTAGGACTTGTTGGCTTATAGTGTTGTTCAAATCCTCTCTTTCCTTATTGATTTTCTGTCTAGTTGCTCTATCCACTATTGAGAGTAGGGTATTGAAATTTCCAGCTATTATTGTATAACTGTCCATTTCTCCCTTTGATTTGCCATTTTTTGCTTCATGTATTTTGAGGCTCTGTTATTAAGTACATGTATGTTTAAAATTATAATATCATCTTGATAGATTGACACTATCAACATATAATGTCCTTCTTTATCTCTATAACAATTTTTGACTTAAAGTCCATTTTGTCTTATTGGCATAGCCACCTCAGCTCTCTTTTGGTTATTATTTGCATGGAATATCCTTTCTTACTCTTTCACTTTCAATCTGTTTGTGTCTTTGAATCTAACATGAATCTGTTTTAGACAATGTAGAATTGGATCATGCTTTTTCAGAATCTGTTCTGCCTATCTGCCTTTTAATAGGAGAGTTTAATTCTAATAACCATGTTTTCTAGTTTCTGTGTTTGGTGCTTTGACATCTGGGGCCTTGTTGATGCTAGAGGGACTGCTTCTCCCGGGGTTAGCTAATTCCTAGAGATAGCAAACCACTCAGCTGTGAGCACCCCTTTCATTTGCAAACCAATCAATTCGGAGCCTATACGACCAACCACCTCCTTTATCAGGCTCTCACACTCTGGACCACTATCCACTAGCCCTAATCACTCTAGGGCCAGGTAACAGACAGCTAGAGGTGCCACTGAGCCACTGAAATTATTCAGATTAGCCAATCCCAAACCTGCTTACCCTACCACACCTGTTCCTTCTCACAGAAGCCTCAATAAAGGCTCTTGCCTTCATTTTTTCCTCACTTGTTCTGCCTCACCACTGACGCTGGTGCTTCCCCATGTGGCTCTGTGTGGCATGCTGTACTTTCTGTTTCTGGGGAACTGTGATTATAAAAACTTCTTTCTTCATGACGGTTATTTCTTTATCTGTGTATCTTATCATACTTAATTAAAACAAATCCTGGGTACCTTGTAAACATTAATCCATTTACATTTATTGATAGGGAAGAACTTACTTCTGTCCTTTTGCTGTTTGTTTTCTATATATCCACACCTTTTTTGTTCCTCAATTCCCCATTACTGCTCTTTTTCTTGTGGTTAATTTATTTTTTTCTTGTGTACTCTTTTGATTCTGTTCTTATTTCTTTTTCTGCATATTTTTTAGTTTTTTTCTTTATTGATCCCCCTGGGGAACACAATTAACATCTTAACTTTGTAACAAGTTTTTGTTTTATGTAACGATACCAATTTATATTCAATACAAGAACTCTATTCCTTTATAGCTCCATCAGCCTTGCTAATAGGCACAAAGACAAATTTAAAAAAAAACAATGAAAATGACAAAGTATTCCCATCTACATATTAAATAGGCAAACAAATTTTTATGTATAATACTCAATTTTATTGAGGACGTAGGCATTCTCATACTCAGTGAGAGAGTAATTACATCCATTTTTGTACTCCTATTCACAATAAATGCTGTTATTGACACAAATAATATCTTTATACTAAGTGTGCGCATTAACATAGCTTTCTAGTTACTGTTTTATGCATTTGTCCTTTGTCATATAGGAAAAAAGAGGAGTAATAAACCACATATGCAATACTTATTGCTTTTATATTTTCCTAAGTTGCAACCTTTACTGTTCTTTATTTCTTTATATGACTTTGAGTTACATGTCTTGTATTCCTTTATTTCAGCTTGTTAGTCTTGTAAGACGTGGCAGATGTCAGTAAGTACAGATGCAAATGAATCTACCTTCTATAATATGAATGTACTTTAAGTTATTCAACCGATCCCCTATTAACTGACATGAAATTATTTCTGTTTTATCACTAACGTGCTTGTACACATGCTTTTGCAGATTAGATTTCTGAAAGTAAAATTGCTTCTTCAAAAAGGTATGTGTTCTCTTACATTTCCTAGCCTCTCTTTCACATATGTTGAGGCCATAAAATGTAATATAAGACACTTCTAAGGCTTATAAACAACCCCAGGTGATCCCTCTGCTCTCCTGTCAGTAACCTTGGAAACCATGTATGCCATCTGGAGTTCATGACTACAAGAAAAGTGCAGGCTAGACACCTGAAAAATCAATGGAGCAGAGCCACGTAAGAAAACTAATAACCCTCATTGAACTGTAACATGAAAGAGTAATCATTTTTTTTTAAGACACTGAGATTTTGGATTTATTTTTATTAACTAAGCATCCTAATATACTACGTTATCCTCACCTCCAATTTCAATCTCCTCTTCATAATTAAACACTTCTCAGTTTGATACACACTCATACAGATTCATATATCTCTGTTTTGCATTTTAACTAAATTTTGTGATAGTAAATCTACTGTCCTACTGTATTTACTCAACAGTATTGCTGGAGATGCTTCACTATAAGAATCTCATTCTTTTTAACTACCGTGTGATTTTTCTTGGTATAGACAGATGACAGTTTGTTTGACTAAATTCCTATTGACGACTTAGTCTGATTTCAATATTTTGGCTCTTACAAACAATGCCACAATAAACATCCATCTATGCTTTCCTGTGCACATGTGTAAATATATCACTACAGTAATTCAAAGCAATGAAAGTGTTGGGCTGTATAGTATGCATATATTTTTACTGGTTTATCTTTTTCTTTTCCATTTATAAGAGCTATTGGGATATTAGAGATATTTTCCCATTATCTATCATGGTATTAAAATATTTTCTCAGGCTATTTCTTGTCTTTGCACTTTTTATATTTTTTTCCTTTATGACTTCTGGGTTTTCTTGCCTGTTTAAGAAGATAATTACTATCACACAATTATAACAATTTTTTCTTAATTTTTATTGTAATATTTAATTTCTGTTTTTCACATTTTCACATTTAATACGCTTGGGATATATTTTTTTGTATGTGGTGAGTAGGAATCTATGTTCATTTTTCTTCTGATTGCATAGCCCATGTTGCTTGATTCTTTTGTTAAGAAAACAAAAAATTATTTGCAAATATGTGAAATCCTTAAATAAATATGCTTATAGCTAAACATCTGCTCATCATCATGATTACTTCCTTAGGACAAATTTGAAGCAGTAGAATTTTATTGGAACATGGAGCATAAAAAATATACAGCTTTTGGGATTTATTGTGAATAGGAGTACAAAGATGGATATAATTATTTACTCTCTCACTGAGTATGAGAATGCCTATGTCCTCGATAAAATTGAGTATTATATGTAAAAATTTGTTCACCTATTTAATATGTAGATAGGAATACTTTGTCATTTTCACTGTTTTTTTTAAAAATTTGTCTTTGTGCCTATTAGTAAGGCTGAATAATGTTTATTCTCCACATAGATTTATTTGGTGGATACCTTATTTATGTCATTTCCAGAATTTTCAGGGTATAAAAATCACCATTTTGACTTTTGGGAGTCCTTAATTATGAATTATAAACCAATGGGGTCTTTGATTATAAGAAGACTCCCTCGGCATAGCTCAGCAGAAACAGGGTCTATAGTGAGGGTTTATGAGGCAGTAGTGGAGACCATGATTTCATGGGAACTGCAAAATGGAGATTCCAGGGCCAAATGCACAGAGATTCTTACTCAGTGTGTTTGTAAGAGTATGTGCGTGTATGGGGAGATGTGTGCCAGAATTTTGCATTGTAAATAAGCACTCCAGATGATTATAATGTGAGGAGATGACTCTTTGAGTTATACAGTGTTAGAATAATTTTATAGACTACATTTGGGGAATAATCCCTTGCCTGATGGGTTTCTTTTGAAAATATAAATTATAGTTTCTAGAAAAGCAGAGGTATTGCCAATTTTACATAATCAGAAGTAAAAATGGGCACTAGAATTCTAATTAAAATAAGTAGTTATTAAGTACCCACTATATGTTAATCATAGTACTAATCCATAGTATAACGAAAAAATATGACATATTTTTTGAGATGCAAAATATAGGAAGTCCAGTTTAAATGTTTAAATATATATGTACATACATCTACACATATATGCTTTGTAAGACTAATATATATATGTCTAAGTATATATATTATTCTTAATATATATTAGTTATATGTTAGTCTTAATATATATTAGCATATATATTAGTCTTACAAAGCATACATATGCATATATATTAGTCTTACAAAGCATACATATGCATATATATTAGTCTTACAAAGCATATTATGTGTATGTGTACATATACATTTATATATATATTAGTACATATATACACACACATATCTAATCTTATGAAGCATTTGTACACATGTTTCAGGAAGGGAAAGGATGAAGAGCAAGGAACTGTTTCTGCATCACTTTATGCAATTTACACATGTCCCCCGAGGGTCTTCTGAACCAGTAAAGCAGGCCTACAGGAACCTTCAGGGAGAGAGCACCCCACAAGAGAAGGGGGACAAAATCTCATTCCTTAGACTTAGAGCAGCAACTCTGAGTACAGCATGATGTCTCACTCAAACTTGTACCTTGGGCCAACTCCCAAATGGACTCATAACGTCTGATTCCCTATGGAGAGGAAAGGTCCTATGATTGAAAACAGAAGGGGCTGTTTGCTAAGGACTCTGCAAGAAGACATTGTGGTACTAGCAACCCTAGAGAAGTCTCACTTCTGTTAAGTGACCTTATAAAGCAGAAAGAGACCTTTAGAAGATAGGGTGGGAGTTCAACCCACTGAGGACTCCAGGAAACTCAGTGGGGTTTTGACACTCAGGGACTCAACTCCACCAGCAGCAGTGGGGCCAGCAGAGAGCAAAGGACCCAGCAGAAGAGGCAGCAGTGCCCAGCAGGCATGGCAGGACCCAGGGGAAGAGACAGGGGTAAAGGGCTCAACAGCAGAGGACTGGCATGAAAGCCTCCACCTCTGCCTAGTGGACTTGTTGAGTCCACAAGTTGAGTCATGCCAGGCCCTCCCTCAAATAATTGGTGGTTCTATACTATGGTGGTTTAGAGGTTCTGTATGCACAGGTGGGGACAAGATCCCACCAACCACCCCTCAGAGTTACTGCCTCATTTCTTCCTCACATCAACCCCGTGAGGCAAATATTTTCCCCATGAAAAGACTAAGTCTTAAACATGTGCATCTATAATAACAGCCAGTTTATTCCTCTGGCTAAGAGATCCAGAGGTCATCTGAAGTTTACATTTCTTTTTTATACATCTGTTATTGAGTTTATTAAGTGTTTCACTGCTTTCCAAAGGTGATTGACAAGTTGTTGTATTGTGTCTATTGTAGAGGAGTTTTTTTCCTTTTGGTGGCACAAGTAATACACACACACAAACACATATTCATTTTTTGGAAAATGAGAAGATGCAGATAGTAAAAAAAAAAAAAAGAAAGAAATTACAGATCACACAGAGATTCACTGTTAACCTTTGGTGTATAATAAATCAGACACTTTCCTTTGCATTACGTCATATAGAAATGTACATATAAAGTGTATATATACACATACACATAGATACACACTATTTTTTCAATTTGTTATTCTCACTTTACAATATACAATGAGCATCTTCTCATGCAAATGAATGAGACCCTTTATCAAATGAGTACGATTGGGTCAAAAGATGAGATGTTGACAAGTCGTATGTAAATGTAAGCAACACCGAATGATTGGAGTAAAATAACGACAAATATTTAGCAAGGAAATGCAAACAGAAAGCAGTGGCAATATTAATAACAGAAAATAACGGAATTTTCAGAGAAATGCATTAAATGGGATAAGGACGGTCCCGAGAATGCCTATGGTTAGAATGCAGAGCCCTAAATTTCTTTCTCAGCCCCCTTATCTCTTCCAAACACCTTTCCATCTCATCTCCCTCTCTTGTCATTTCTTCATCCTTAAAATGCCTATAGTCTATGTCCTCTTTAAATTCTTCAAGAGACTGAAGCAGCCTCTGTCTAAAATTCCATTCCGTTTGTTGGCGTTCAAATTCTCCATCGGGGCATTCTTCCTCCCTCTTTGGCACGCTGCATTTGGGCTTTCCTTCATTTTCTTTGCAGGGTTTTTGCATGATGTTGTTGCTTCCTGCTTAACTCCAGGGAGAAAATGTAGAGACGGATCGCTTAGTTACTTTTAAATCGGGATTGTCAGTTTCTCTTTGAAGCAAGATGCTTGCCTTCATCTCCCACCCCCGCCCCACAGGTCCAGCCTCAGAAGTTCGAGCAGCCGCGGCAACGCAGCTCCCCGGTCCCCCAGCCCCCTCCCCCACCTCCGCCCACCTCCGCCTCTTTCTTCCTTCCCCTCCGGGAACACACCATTTCCCCAGCAGACAAGGTTAATGGCCTCTCTAATGGGAGGGAGAAGGGGAGCAGACGCGGAGGTGGACCGTGAAGAGGTGAACCGTGAAGCCGCAAATTTTACCCAGCTTTCGCCCTTCCTGACGCCCGCCCTCAGAGATCTCGGTCTCAATGCCTCCCTCACACTGACCTGTGCCGACGCGGGGTTGTTTCCTGCTCTTTTTCTTGCTTCCAGATGTGAACACAGACCCTCCGACCTGCAAACAAAAAGGAAGGGGGCGGGGAGAAGGGAGTTCTCCGTGGATCAACCGGCAGCTCCAGAGACAAGACACTCGTTATTATCTTGAATCCGGGATTCTCATCTCCATCGGTCGCCCCCAGTTTCCTACCTCCTTGTTCCCTTCCTACCCCTACCCTTCGCTCCAGGATTTCTGTTCCCACCTCCCACCCCTCACCCTCAGGCCTGGTCCTTGCAAGGCCCACGGTCGCCCTCCTCCTCCTGCCCCACCCAACCAGGGCGGCAGGCCAGCATTGAGTAAAGCGAACTATTTTCAAGTTATCTCTAAATTTCTCTTGTCCCCATCCCAGGATGATTTCAGCCGTTCTCCACCTACCAACCCACACCCCAGGCCTACCGTTTTAGCCAACGGAATTGGAGAAAGACCAGAGAGAAGGATAAAAAAAAAAAACTTGCCAGGATTAGAAAAGCCGATTATTTCTAAACTATCACTGAATATCTGGTTGTCTCAAGAGACTTCAACCTCCCCCTCCCCCTACTTAAAAAGCTATAATTATCTACGACGATTTTGCAGGGGTTTTGGGAAAGCAAGCCTGGACCTATTCCAATAACTGGATTCAGCCACTACTGTCCCCGGGGTCCTAGTTGTTCCTTCATACCAACTTGCTGGGATTTAAGGAATTTACCTCTTCCTTCCCTTGGCCACAAGCATCCACGTCTGCAGGGCAGTGAGGAGCTGGTACCCAGAGGAGAAAGAAGCCCAGGAATATAAGGACTTCAGTTCACGGCAGCTCCTGATCACGTGAGGATTATGTCATCCTCCAACTCTGGTCCCCACTTTCCCCTCCCACCAGCAATGCTGCAGAAGTGGATGGCTTACCAACCTCCCACCCCCCACCACACCAGGCCCTGTCACTCACTTTCGTCTTTGCTAATTCCAGCGGTCAAAAGTGGCCCCTTCTCCCTGTGGTTGGAATTTGTCTTTCTCTAATTACCAGGGAGGGGCTGCATCTTCCCATAGTTATATTAACCATTGTTACTTTTTTAGTGGTTGCATGGAGAGAGAGGATTACTTATCCTTTCCTAGGCTACAAGAACAGAAAAGTAGCTATCTTTCCTCTACCCACCCTCTTCTCAGCCACTAACAGCTACCATTTAACTTGCAAATCCTTGAAACCCAGTTGGAGGGAGTGGGGTGAGTTAGGAAAGGAGGCAATGATTAGGATTGTGTTTTTTACTTTTGTCCTGATAATTTCTTATTATTTTCCAATCTTTCCATAAAATTATTATAAACAATAATCACAAACATGATAAAGATATGTACCTTTGGAAAAATATTCAAGATAGGAAGATAAAACGACCCAGCCACCTGTTTCTGCTGCTGAATTCATAATATAAATATAAACCCTTCAAGCAGACCCATTTTTGGAAGTTTAAAGTGTACAGGGAGGCTGGGTGCAGTGACTCACGCCAGTAATCCTAGTGCTTTGGGAGGCCAAGGCAGGAGGATTGCTTGAGGTCAGGAGTTCGAGGCCAGCATGCATAAAAGCGAGACCCCCGTCTATACATAGAATAGAAAAATTAGCTGAGCATCTTGGCACACACCTGTAGTCCCAGCTACTTGGGAGGCTGAGACAGGAGAATCGCTTGAGCCCTGGAGTTTGAGGTTGCTGTGAGCTAGGCTGACGCCACTGCACTCTAGCCCAGGCAACAAAGAGGACCTTGTCTCAAAAAAACAAAAATATACAGGGAGGTTGGAATCTACGTTTTGAGGGGTTTCTGAGCATGTGAGTTTCTTTCATTCAGTGAGTCACTGAGACCATAATCCCATAGCACCTTGCCCTCAGATTTTCAGATCTCGAAAGTCAGTCACAAATTTTTACTACTTTGATATCAGTATCATACCTCCTCTCTCCCAGTTTGTCCCATGCCCGTAATCCCTTTTTTCCTTTCAATACTGTGCCCAAAATATCCCAACTTTTCTCAACACCCTCATTCAAAACAAAATAGCTTTTCATTTTCCCCAGACATCTCCATCCTATTTATCTTTTCCTAGACCTTATTCAGCCATTGAGGAATTAGAAGTTACTTGGAGCACTAACAGAAACTGGTCACATTTAATCATTAAACACACAAAAATTTTTGTTGCTAAGGATTTTGGTACTCATCTAAGCATATTTCTTCTTGATTTGTTAGCTTGAAATATATACAATGAAAGGGGGATGTGTAAAGTTCTTAAAACTTGTTTTTAGGAAGACTGTGGCTCATTATGAATGTAAAGTTGCCACCAACCAGTTAGATATACATGGCTCCAGAAAGGAGTAAGTGGTCAGAAAGAGAGGAGGTCTTAAATAGAGTGGAGCAATGTTGTCACAGATATTAACGAATAATTAGTTGTGACAGAGGCAGAAAATTACTTGGGGTGGAAAGTTCCTAAATCTTCTGTGAACAGCTTTTCATGCAGATGGTTAGACTCAGAGTTATGCAATGGCTAGAAGGATCTAGGTACTGAAGAATTTGCATCTTAGTAAGAAGAATCGCATTGGACAGATCCTAGTTTGAATTAATTGCACTTACCTTTTGTGTAAACTTGGATGTAAAACTTGGGTACTAAAACTTCTCTGTGCTTCATCTATAAAATGGGGCTAATAGTTTTAAATATCTCAGAGTTGTCAGGACTAAATGATGTAAGTTGTGTAAAAGTAGTATTACTGCATGACTGACAAGTACCAAAAGCAGGCCTGGTACTGGGGTGGGAGGCTGAAGCCTAGGGCTGCTGAGGTCATCTTGGCAGTGGAGCAGGCCCAGAGACTGAGCCCTCAGCGAAGGCCTGGAACCTGGGGCTGTGGGATCCAGCCTAGTGTGGAGGTGGGCTTGGAGGCTCAGCCCGCAGGTACTGGCCTAGAGCCTGGGGCTATGGGGGCCTGCCCAGTGCGGACTATTACTGGGGTGGGCTCAGTGTTGAGGTCCAAGACAAAGTCTAGTACTCACTTCCCTTTCCTTCCCCCAAGTGGTTGGTATCTCTCTCCACGTTGTGCAGCCTGGGGTTGGGGGAGGGGTGACATGGCTGACAGAGCAAGACCCTGTCTCAAAAAAAAAAAAAAAAAAAGAAAAGGAAACACACTTCAAATGTTAATATAAAGGCAGAGATTGGTTAATAGTAAAATAATGAAAAAAATAGCACGGAAACACTAATCATAAGAAAGCTGGAATGATTAGATTAAAATCAACACAGTAGATTTCAGAGCAAGAAATGCCCATGGACAGAAGCATGAATAAACAAAATGTGGTACATACATACAATGGGATGTTATACAGAGTTAAAAAGAAGTTAAATTCTAAAAAAAAAAAAGAAGTTAAATTCTGATACATGCTACAACATGGAGAAACCTTGAAGACATTATAAGTGAAATAAGCCTAACGCAAAAGGACAGACGATGTATGTTTACTCTTGTATGAGGTTCCTAGAGTAATCAGATTCATAGACACGGAAAGTAGAATAGTGGTTTCCAGAAGTTGGAGGAAGCAGGAAATGGGGAGCTATTGTTTGATGGGTACAGTTTCAGTTTGGGAAGATGAAAAAGTTCTGGAAATAGATGATAGTGATGGTTGCATAACAATGTAAAGGTACTTAATGCCAGCGAACCATACACTTAAAATGGATAGAATAGTAAATTTTAAGTTACGTATATTTTACCATAATAAAAAATATATTTTAAAAAGATGAATAGGAAACCTTTGGATTCCTAGAGATTTAAGAGCCATATCAAGCAAGGGTAATGTGTATGTTATTAAATCCTCATTCAAATGAATGTAAAAATAAGAAACTGAAATTCGTGGGACAAATGAATATTTAAACATTGAATATATATTTGATATTAAAGAATTATTGTTTTTAGGTGTAATAATGATATTGTGGTTAAGTTAAAAAGATCTTAACTTTTAGATATTCATATTAATATACCAATATATGAAATTATATGCTGTCTGGAATTTGCTTCAAAATAATATAGTAGGAAAGAAGTGAGCAGGAGTAAAAACAGATTGATTGTGAATTGAAAATTATTATAACTTAAAGGTGAGTTCATGAGATTCCAATTTATTTTTCCAAACTACTTTTGAATATATTAAAATATTCCATAATAAAAAGCTTTTAAAAAATACCATGACAAATTTTAAAAATCAAGCCATAGAGTGGGAGAGGCATTTGCCACACATATAACTCACAAAGAACTAGTATCCATAAAAAATATTCTGATGAGAGTGTAAATGATGCAATCACTTTGGAGAACATTTTGGCATTATCTGTTAAAGGTGAAGATATCGATACCCGTAACCCAGCAATTCCACTTCTAATAAATATCCATCAGATATGTACAAGAATGTTAATGACAACATTATTTGTAAATAGCTAAAAATCAGAAAATAATATCCATGAAGATGAAAATAGATAAATACGTTATATTCATGCAATGATATAATAGATGCCAGTAAGAATGAATGAACCAGATCTATACATAAAAACATGGATGGGCTTAACTAACATAATTTAAGTAGTATAAGCAAGACCAAATGAGCAAAAGCAGTATGATTAAATTTATATAAAGTTAAACTGCAGGCAAAAGGACATGATTAGGGTACGTTTATGGGTGATAAAACTCTAAAGATAAGCAAGGAAATAATTACCATAAAAGTCAGGATAACAGTTACCTCTGGGGAAAAGGCAGGATTTTATGGTTAGTAAAAAAAATTACCTGAGGAGGTATAGATGATTGCAGAGTTCTATTTCTTGATCTGGATGTGGTTACATGTTACTTGGGTGTTTATTTTATAATTATTCATTTATGATTAATGCACTTTTCTATAGATGTGTTATAGCTCACAATTTAACAGTAAAGGAAAGAAATGCTGTTGAGATGATTGGTTAATACTTTAGGATAATATAGATTTTCCTGATACTAAAAACAGATTCAAACGGATTAAACATTTAGATGTAAAAAAAATAAACAATAAAAGTCTAGGAATAAATAATAAAAGAAAGGTTAACTACTGAGAAGGCAAGAAAATGTATTGAAAATTAGAAAAAGTTTTATGGGGTGTGAATGAATAGGAAGTTCCCTATACCATTATTGGAAGTAGAAAATGGTACTATGATTCTGAAAGCAAATCTATCACATCTAAAGATTTACCTATGGAACTAATAGGGAACATGCTAAAAAATAATGGTGTAAGGTTGCTGAATGTAATTTAAAAATTTCTTCAGTAAAAATGTATTGAGCAACTTATCTTTACATGAGCTTTGTTGTTGAAAAGCAAGCTTACTTTAGAAGAGGAAAAAAACCCTAAAAAATGACCAAAATGTTCATCAATAGCCAATAAAACCAAGTTGGCCATATAATATAATATTATGTAGCTATTTAAAAAGATCAGGTATATCCAACGTGCACTTATGTAAAATATTGCCAATATACATTGTTCATGGTAAAAAGAATATGTGAAAATATAAAAATGTATACCATGCTGTCAAGCATGTTTATCCCTGGGTAACAGAATTAGAGAAATGATAGGACCTTACACCTTTGGAACTCAATGAAAGATAGTCACAATGATATGTTGTATATCCACTGGTATGTGTCAGTTTGGAGTAGATGGGTAAGTAGAGAGGAAACAAAAGCCAACCACAAGGACATAGTGTTTACCCTCCAAGAGACCTCTGGGAACCTTAGCTTTGGTGGCTTCTGCTATGCGCCGAGCATAGGCTAGGTGTGTAGGCTAGTGGGCTATCCCATATAACCCCTCATCAGCCTATGAGGTAAATAACCTTTTCTACATTTGACACATGAGAAATTTGATGCTTTTCCATGGTTAGAAAACAGGTCATCTGTCCATGTTCTGTTCTTCATGCCCATTTTCCTCAATTATCAGCCAGTTCCTATGGGGCTTGTACCTGAGCTTTTTAGCAGCTCCTTGGCGGTCATCAACTACATAAGAAAATAGATGCTGAGTAAATCAGTATCCATGGGTAACTGAAAGTGTTGGGGATACTGGCACAATTAGAAATGCAATGTTTTAAAATTTTTATGTATAAATATAAAAAAAATATTTTAAGGCTGGCCAACTGGAGCCATTTGGAGAATTAGAGAAAGGGGACAGATGGGCCTTCTTGCCAAGGGTACATAGCCAGATGCCTGTATTACTCAAGGTTCTCCAGAGAAACTGAACCAAAAGGATGTATGTGTGTATGTGCACATACATATATTATATATGTGTGTGTGCACATATATATTATCTATTACATATATATTATATATATAATCCATATATAATATATATGTATATAACTCATACACACACACACACACACACACACACACAGAAAGAAAGAAAGAAGGAGGGTTCAAGATGGCCAACTAGACACAGGTAGTATATGCCTCCTCCATGAAGAGGATCCAGAATAGTAAGTACTCATGTTTTGAACAGATTGTCTAGGAGAGAACACTAGGATTCACCAGAGAAGTGACAGGAAACACCTAAAGTGTTTCTAAGGAGAAACTAAGGAGAGGGTTCAAGGCAGCTTGCCTGACTGGGGACTGGCTGAGATCCAGGAGAAGCTCTTGGATGTAGGGAAACGGTAAGAGAGAAATCTCCAAGGCTTCACATTCTGAAACAGGCTTATATAATCTTGGCTATGGAAGAACACCTCAACTCATGTGAACCTCAGGCCACATATAGGGAGCTGCCTACAGAATGCACAGAGATGTTGCACCAGAAAGAAAACCCACATAGAATCCCACAGGCCTCAGAGCCTACAGCTCCTCCAGTTGCATGCCATTCTGAGAGCCTAGATACAGGAGATCTGCAGAGAGGGCTGGTGCCCCTGCACTGCTCTGAGGAGGGAGAGGGGAAACTGAGGGCTCCCACACAACCCTGGGAAGGGCCCCACCACCTTGCTTCAGCCTGCTGTTGAGATTGAAATGTGAGTTGATCACACTCTGCACAGCTTCTTGCTCACACTGTCTGCCTGGAAGGGGCCCCACCCTCTCTGATCATGGGCTCAAGGTACCATTTTGAGAGTTTAATGCTGTGATTCACCCCACCCTCAGGTCGAGTGTAGGCCAACACAGCTGCAGCCACCACCTGGCTTAGGAGGGACATGGAAACCAGGCATATCTAGGATAATACCCACCACTCTGCAACTGCCTGCTGTGAGACCAAGACACGGATGGACTGTACTCCCTATAGCTTCTTGCTCGCACTGCTTGCCTGGGTGGGGTCTACCCTCTCTGGTTGCAGGCCCACAGCCAGTGCCATTTTGAGAGTTTAATGCTGGGCTGTGCCCTGCCCTTGGGCTGAGTTCATGCCAATAGTTGCAGCTGCTGCCTGGCCAGGGAGGAAAAGGGAAACCAGGTTCCCCTATGCATACCTAGTACAATACCCTCGTACTGCAATGAGCTGCTGTGAGACTGAGACATGAGTGGAATACACTCCCTACAGCTCTGCCCTCAGGCCAAGTTTCAGGTGATGCAGCTGCAGCTGCCACTCGGCCAAGGAGGGACAGAAGAGAGCAAGCTCTCATAAGCATACCTAGGACCACACCCACTGCCTGCTACATGTGGCTTTTGGACTGCAGACTAGCCCACACAACCCACTGCAGCTACCACCAACACCAACATGGACCTTTTTGGTGTCAATGGGTTACTCAACCGCTGCTACTGACATCACCCATGTCACATCAGCTTCTCAGGGGCCTGAGAACCTGCCCATACACCTGGCCAACTCCTTCCACTATTAGCTTCTGAGCAAGCCACCTGAGAGCCTAAGAATTGGCCCTCCAGGGCCCACTAATACCAGTGCCAGTATACACTGCTCTGGTGCCTAGAAACAAGTACACAGCCCACTGCTGCCACCACTAAGGCCCAAAGACTGGCTCAGTTGGTGTTCAAGTTACCAGCAAAACTTCACCACAGCCTCACATAATAACCATACCCTAAGCCACTTAGTAAATCACAGATAATACTAACCCTGCATACTGCTGAAGAAATCATATAAAGATCATACTACCACAGGCACCCCAAACTAAAGCCAAAGTGTCCTACCCAGCCAACAACATATATACATCTTCAGGAAAACATTCTTCCCTACAAAAGCAATTTCAAAAAATTGGAAGAAGTGACAGCTATACCAAATGCACAGATATGAACAGAAGGACACAGAAAACATGAAAAAGCAGGAAATATGACACTACTAAAGGGCCAAAACAATTTTCCAGCAACAGATCCCAATGAAAAAGAACTCAAAATGCCAAAGAATTCAAAATATTGATTTTAAAGAATTTCAATAAGATGCAAGAGAAATCTGAAAACCAACACAAAGAAATCAGAAAATCAATTCAGAATATGAATGAGAAATTTACCAAAGAGATAGATATCTTAAAAAAAAAATCTGGAACTGAAAAACTCACTAAAGTACATACAAAATACATTTGAAATCTTCAATAACATACTATGACCAAACAGAAGAACAAATCTCAGAAATTGAAGATAGGCCTTTTGAAATAATCCGGTCAGCCAGTCAGACAGAAAAAGGGAAAAAAGAATAAAGAAAGAATGAACAAAGCCTTCAGGACATCTGGGAATACATAAAGAAACCAAACTTATGAATTATTGGTATCCCTGAAGAGGAAGAGAGATCAAAAAGTTTAGAAAACCTATTTAAGGAAATAATTAATAAAAGCTTCCCAAGTCTTGTAAGAGAGTCAGACATCCAGATACAGGAGGCTCAGTGATACTCAGGCAAATACATTGCAAAAAGGACTTCACCATGGCATATTATGTTCAGAATGTGTACAGTCAAAGTGAAATGAGGAATTTTAAAATAAGCAAGAGAAAAATGTCTAGTCATCTATAAAGGAAACTCCATCAGACTAACAGTGGACTTCTTATCAGAAGCTTTACAGGCCAGAAGAGAATTGGATGATGTATTCAAAATGGTGAAAGAAAAAAAACTGTCAGCCAAAAATTTTATATCCTGCCAGAATAAGCTTCATAAATGAAGGAGAAATAAAGTCTTTCCCAGACAAGCAAATGCTGAGGGAATTCATCACTACTAGACTGGCCCCACAGAAAATGCTCAAAAGGGTCTTAAACGTGGAAACAAAAGGTTGATACTCACCATCACTTGCAGGTCATATAAAACAATCACACAAAGGACTAAGAGAAAATAATCAAATGACAACATCACAGAATTTCTTCAAACCACAAAGATGAAAAGACAGAAAAATAGAAACAAAGAATTTCTAGAACTAGAGAATAATTAACAGTATGACAAGAATAAAGCCTTACATATCACTATTAACCTTGAACATAGAGGATGGTGGTCTTTTGAGATGCTAGTCTGCCACCCTCCTTATTTGCTGGCAAGTTAAACTTCTCTTTCCTTTTCCTCAAACCATTTGTCTTCATTCTTTGTTCTCACTGATTCAGCCTCAGCGATAAGTACCGAATTTTTGGTAACAAAATTTGGCATCGCTGGATGGGCCTGTCAGCACCCCAGTGGAATGGCACCCATGATCGACTGCTGCCATGGCTGGAAGAGGTGAGGAACAGCTCCAGTCAAGCCATGGATCTTCGCCAGTAGGAGCACTGTCTTTTCAGGATGAGAGAGTAAGGGGCTGGCCCAGCAGCTGCCAGCACCTGTTTAGCTCTGGGGAACTCCCATCTCTTCCTTCTCAAATTAGACACAACTCCTCACAGACTGAACCTTGTTGAAGAAAAGGAAATGGATCTGTAAAGAGTCACGACGCCTTGGTCCTTCAGGTGAGTCCCCTGGTATGCACACCAAGACCCTTGAGTCCACCCATTTGGGGAAGGTTGTGAACCTTCCAGCTCTGTGATAGAGCATTTGTGGCACTGCTGGTGTGGGAGTCATGGTTGAGCAGGACTAAAGAACCTGGGGGGTTCATCCCCTTTTTGGTTAGGAGAATTCGTTCTCTTTTGTGCGGTTCCCATTTGTTTGGTAGGCCTTGGCATTGAGATTGTTTGCCTTGGAAACTTCCTGTACCGTCTACTCATCAACTTGTGCTTGTCATTGTTGTTTGTGAGTTTTGTTTTAACTTGGGAGGCTCCATTTCTATTCCATGTGTAAGTCCCTTGGGCATAATCTTGGCTGAATGGCCAACTTACAGCTATAAGCCTATGTCTAGAAAGAGAATGGTGTTTTATTGTGCTACTGCTTGGCCAATGTATGTGCTGGAATGTGAGGAGAAGTAGCTGTTGAATGGAACCTTAAATCATTATTTGTCAAAAGTGAGGTAAACAGGATGAGATTCCATATGCACAATCTTTCATGCAATTGCATAATAAAGAGGTTGAAAGGCCTGGGACAAAATTGATGGTGTAAAGGAAACCACCACCAGCGTGCGAGGATAATCGAACCCTGGGCGACAAAATTGAGGAGGAATTAACCAGGTTGAATCTCACGAACCCTTTCAATCCAAACCTCACAGAACCCATTCCCCCACCACTAGCTCCCCTCTAGCTGCCACTGCTGGTGGAGGGGCTATGACTGGAACTAATTCTTCAGTCCCACACCTAGTGGGTTATGTCTCAGGAGCAGGAATGGTCTCTCCTTTCAAGCCCCAGCAGGGAACTCAATTTGGCCAGAGGGCACCCATAGCAAGGGCAGGGCAATTTTCACTATGGCAACATCTAATGGGGGCTTGAATGCAGAAGGACAACTGGCAGGGTATTATTGGACTTACAACTCATTTTCCACCTGAAAATTTGCACATGGTTAATATGACATTTATAGGTCAGAGTGCTCCAGATATAAGAAGGAAATTGCAGCATGTAGAAGGGGCAATTGGCATGAATCCCTCACAGTTTGTTGATATGCCTTTAAAGTATATAATGCTAGAGAAGAACAGAAACTGAAGCCTATGCATGTTTTGTCCCAACCAAGGGTCCTTTGAGACAGTCAAAAGGAAAGGGTGGAAAAGGCCACCCAAGGCTGAAGTATGATCAGGGTGCATTTTGTAAAGAGGAAGGATGTTGGAAAGAACATTGCCTGAAATTGCAGAGAGCTCTGGGTAACAAGAGACCCCCAGGAGAGCAAATGGTTTCTAGAGTCCAGGACTCAGATGGTGAATGAGGGGACCAGGGCTCCATGCATCATTGGTGGCTCTGATCCAAATATCCCCACAGGAGCCCCAGGCACAATTGACAGTGGGGACTCAATTGTTGCACTATTAATTGACACAGGAGCTACCTTTTCTGTTCTAAACTCTAAACTAACTTCCCTTAGCAAGGACACAGTGGCAGTGGTTGGGGTAACTGGTCAGACTCGGCAACGACCAGTGCTCCAACCTCTTGAGTGTCAACTGGAAGAACAAAAGTTGAGACACAGTTTCCAGTATATGCCAGACTGCCCAATACCTCTCCTAGGCTGTGATTTGTTATGCGAATTGAATGCTATAACTTTTTTCCGGAAAAGGAACAGCTCCACCAGCAGGTCCCACCCAAAAATGCTGTCCAGTTTCAATTTCTGCTCACCGACAAAGAAGAAGCAAATTCCATTCCTCCTGAGGTCTACCAAAAAGTGAGTAAAGCCATATGTGCCAATTGGACCCCAGAATATGCCATAACAGCCACACCAATTACTGTTCTGTTAAAAGAAGAAGCCTCATGGCCTCATAAGAAACAATATCCCCTTAAAAAGAAAGCATTGGAAGGAATTCAACCTATGTTGAACAGATTTCTAGAGAATAAACTAATTCATCCCTGTTGGTCCCTTATAATATGGCAATTTTACCTGTCAAGAAGCCCCATACCGATGAGTACAGATTTGTACAGAATCTACGCACCATTAATGATATCATATAAGACAAACACCCTATGGTGCCAAACGCATACACTGTTTGTACAGCAGTACCAAGTGACTATGAAGGGTACTCAACAGTGGATTTTAGAGATGCTTTCTTTTGCATTCCCTTGGAAAAAGAGACCCAACTCCCTTTTGTATTTGACCAAGGTATGGACCGCTTTCTTTCGTGCAGAATGATAATGGACTCCCCTTTATATCAGAGGTAACTCAACAAGTAAGTAAAGCTCCTGCATCTAGAATGGAAATTGCATGCATTCTGGAGACCTCAATCTATGGGAAAAATGCAGAAAATGAATCATACCTTAAATAAAACTATAACAAAATTGATGGAGGAAACTCATGTAAAGTTGGATAAGGTGTTGCCACTTGCCCTCCTCCAGGTAAAGGTAGCCCTTAGAAGCAGTCTTAAGTTAAGCCCCTGTGAAATAGTTTATGTGAGACTCTTCCTAGCACCCCAGGGTAAGTATCATAATATAACTGTAAGTGGAAAAGCAAGCAGAGTAAAACAATATGTAAAATAAATAAATCAAATTCTAACTACCATACAAGAGTTTGCCTCTTTCAAGTCCTCACCCCAGTTGGAAGCACCCCTCCATCCTTTCAAACCAGGAGACTGGGTGTTGCTTAAAGCCCAGAAAGAACAGTACTCAAACAACAACTAGCAGAGAAGGGGAAGGGACCCTATGAAGGTCCTTAATAGCTCACACCTTGTTGAAGTTGTCAGAAGTAAAACCTTAGGTCCATAATACCAGAGTAAAGAGGTGTCTTGTGGAAGAAGAGGACACAAGCCTCCAGTGGATGGGCCAGCCTTTAGGTGATCTAAAGTACCTGTTTAAGAAAAAGGAAAAATGAAAACATTGATATTTTTGCTAACACATTTTTGGCTATTCTGTCTATAGGGTAGAGAGACAACTCCTTAATGAGGATTTCCCAAACTATTACCACTTCTGCTGATGTGTCTCACTGTTGGGTTTGTCATTGCAACTAACAGCTCTGTACTCAGAAGTTCCATTTTTCTTTCTTACCCAGCCACATGTCAGACATTATGTACAAGGTGACAGTAAAGACCCACTGTCCTTGGATACCAAGCAGTGTAAAATCCCTCTTATCAGGTATCCTCCATTTCACTTTGTCAATCCTCATGATTGTAGTTGTTGCTTATACCCTTTTTCACCTGGTAATCTGTTACATTCTTTATTTTTTGTAAATCTACTGTCAAAGCTTTGATAAACCAGAAAAAACAATGGCATAAACAAGTACAAAGCTTCCATCTAAAATGTTGGCAGGAAGTAGCTTGACGACTACATCACCCCTTTTTCCATGGATATGAGAGGATAAAATTGACCATGGGGAATATGTAACAGAGGTAAAAGTATGAGAAAGGGCAATGAAATATTTTATGAGTTGTCTCTTTAATCCCCCCATCCCACCCTTCTTGGGAATTAAAACCTGCATTCCTTCCCGATGCCAGTAATCAAAGAGGCAGAAAAATGTTCTTTGCTATTTGTTTTCTAGTATCTTAAACCACAGGAGATGGCACAACAGAATTGTCAAAAGATTGTAGTCAATGGAGATAAGGTCAACTGAAGCCACCAATTAGAATTAAACAATAGCCTAAAGCCATGCCATGTGACTTGGTCACATAGACCCAAGCCCAACCTCTGAAAACCCTCCTTTAAAAAGCCCTGTTTTCTTCTTAAATGCAGGATGATGGTCTTTTGAGACACTTGTCTGCTGCCCTTCTCATTTGCCAGCAAATTAATAAACTTCTCTTTGCTGTTCCTAAATAAATAAATTTTTAAAACCCTTGAACATAAATGAGTTAAATGTTCCACTCAAAATAGATTGGCACAATGGATAAAAAAAGAAAAACATGATCTAACTATACTGCTTACAAGAAACACACCTTACCCATAATGACACACATAAACTGAAAGTAAAAGAGTGGAAAAAGATATTCCATGAAAACAGAAACTAAAAGTGAACAGGAATAGCTCTACTAATATTAGATAAAACAGACTTTAAATAAAAAATAGTAAGAAAAGTCCAGGCGTGGTGGCTCACACCTGTAATCCCAGCACTTTGGGAGGCTGAGGTGGGAGGATCGCTTGAAGCCAGGAATTCAAGACTAGACTGGGCAACATAGTGAGACCCTATCTCTAAAAAATAAAAATAGCTGGGCACGGTGACATGCACCTGTAGTCTTAGCTACTTGGGAAGCCAAGGCAGGAGGATGGCTGGAGCCCAGGAGTTCGAAGCTGCAGTAAGCTATGATCTTGCTACTGCATTCCAGCCTGGATGACAGAGAAGGAGACACTAACTCAAAAAAAAAAAAATCAGAAAAAAGACAAAAAGGTCATTATATAATGATGAAGAGATTGATTCAGCAAGAGGATATAACAATCTAAAATATACATTCACCCAATATCAGAGCTCCCAGATTCACAAAACGATACAATATAATACAATAATAGTTGGGGATTTCATCACCCCACTCACAGTGCTAGACAGATCATCAATACAGAAAACCAACAAAATAATATTGGACTTAAATTGGACATTAAATCAAATGGACTTAACAGACATTTACAGAACATTCTACCCAACAACTACAGAATATACATCCTTTCCAGCAGCACATGGAACATTCTCTAAGGTATACCACATGTTAGGCCAAAAAACAAGTCTTAACAATTTGAAATAAATCAAAATCATATCAAGTATCTTCTCAGACCACAGGGGAATGATGCTAAAAATCGATGCAAAAAGGAACTTTAGAAACTATATATATATATATATATATATATATATATATAAATTAAATAGCATACTCCTGATTGATCATTGGGTCAATGAAGAAATTAAGACGGAAATTTAAAAATTTTTTGAAACAAATGAAAATGAAAACACAATATACCAAAACCTATGGGACACAGAAAAAGCAATGCTAAGAGGGAGGTTTATAGTATTAAATGCCTACATCAAAAAAGTAGAAAGATCACAAGCTAACAATTTAACATCATACCTCAAGGAACTAGACAAACAAGAACAAACTGAACCCAAAGTTAGCAGAAGAAAAGAAATAACAAAATCAGAGCAGAGCTAAATGAAATAGAGACAAAAAAATATACAAGGGATCAATGAATCGAATGTTGGTTCTTTAAAATGATAAATAAAATTGGTAAACCACTAGGTAGAATAACCAAGAAAAGATCAGAGGATACCTAAATAAACAGAATCAGAAATTAAAAAGTCAACTGATACCACAGAAATACAAAAGATCATCAGAGATTATAAAGAACAACTATACACTCTCAAACTAGAAAACCTAGAGGAAATGGATAAATTCCTAGAAACATACAATCTCCTGAGATTGAACCAGGAAGAAACAGAACTCCTGAACAGACCTATAATGAGTAGCAAGATTGAATCAGTAATAAAAAAAAAATCTCTCAACAAAAAGAAGCCCAGGACTGGATGGATTCACAGCCAAATTCTACCAAACATAGAAAGAAAAACTAATACTAATCCTCCTGAAATTGTTCGAAAAAATTGAGGAGGGAATTCTCCCCAACTCATTCTATGAGGTCAGTATCACCCTAATAACAAAACCAGATAAGGACACAACAAAAAACAGAAAACTATAGACCAATATCTCTGATGAACATAGATGCAAAAATCTTCAAAAAAAAAATTAGTAGCAAACTGAATCCAACAGCACATCAAAAGGATAATACAACATGATCAAGTGGGTTTTATAACAAGGATGCAAGGGTGGTTCAACATACACAAATCAACACATGTGATATATCACATAAACATGACTAATTATATGTTCATCTCAATAGATTCAGGAAAAGCATCCAATAAAATTCAGCATCCTTTAATGATAATAATCCTCAACAAACTAGGCATTGAAGGAAAATATCTCAAAATAATAAAGGCCATATACAACAAACCCAGAGCCAGCAATCATACTTAATGGTGAAAAGTTGGAAGCATTCTCCCTAAGAATTCGAACAAGACAAAAATATCCACTTTCACCACTCTTATTCAACATAGTACTGGAAGTCCTAGCCAGAGCAATCAGGCAAGAGAAAAAAAATAAAAGGCATCCAAATTAGAAAAGAGGCAGTGAAATTTTCCCTGTTCACTGATGATATGATCTTATATCTAGAAAATCCTAAAGACTGCACCAAAAAAACTCTTAGCTTTGATAATGATAAAGTTCAGGATACAAAATCAATGTACAGAAATCATTAGCATTTCTGTACACCAAGAACAATCTAGCTAAGAACCAAATTAAGAGGGCGATCCCATTTACAATAGCTACAAAAAAAAAATACCTAGGAATGTATTTAACCAAGGAGGTGAAAGATCTCTACAAGGAGAATTTAAAGACTGATGAAAGAAATTGAAAAGGACATAAACAAATGGAAAGATATCCCATGCTCATGAATCTGAAGAATTAATATTGATAAAATGACCATACTGCCTCAATCAGTTTGCAGATTCAATGCAACCCTATTAAAATACCAATGCCATTTTTCACAGAATTAGAAAAAGGTCCTTAAGTTCATATGGAGCCAAAAAAGAGCTGAAGAGCCAGAGCAGTTTTGATCTAAAAATAAAACTAGAGGCATCACATTGCCTCACTTCAAATTAGATGGTAAGTTTATAGAAGCCACAACAGCATGGTACTGGTATGTGAATAGACACATATATCAATGGAACAGAACAGAGAACCAATAAATAAAGCTATATATTTACTGCCAACTGATCTTTGACAAAGTTGACGGGAACATACATTGGGGAAAGGACACCTTTTCAATAAATGGTGCTAGGAAAATTGGATTGCCATGTGCAGAAGAATGAAACTGGATTCCTTTCTTTCACCATATACAATAATCAATTCAAGATTGATTAAAGACTTGGAATGTGAGGTGTAAAACTATAAAAATACTAGAAGAGAACTTAGGGAAAACTCCTCTGCTGGACATTGGTCTAGGCAAAGAATCAATGGCTCAGACCTCAAAAGCAAAGGCAACAAAGATAAAAATAAACAAATGGGACTTAATTAAACTACAAAGTTTCTACAAAGCAAAAGAAATAATTAACAGAATGAACAGACAACCTACAGAATGGGAGAAAACTATTTGCAAACTATACATCTGACAGGAAACTAATATCTAGAATTTACGAGGAATTCAAACAACTCAACAACAGCAAAAATACAAATAATTCCATTAAAAAGTGGTCTAAGGACATAAACAGGCATTTTAAAAAAAGACAAACAAATGGCCAACAAGTATATGAAAAAATGTACAACATCACTAATCATCAGAGAAATGCAAATTAAAACCAAAATGAGATATCATCCTGCACCAATCAGAATGACTATTATTAAAAAGACAAAACAGATTTTGGTGAGGATGCAGAGAAAAGGGAACTCTTATACGATTTTTGTAGGAAAGTAAATTAGTGCAACCTCTATGGCAAACAGTATGGAGATTTCTCAAAGAACTACCATATGATACAGCAATCCCAGTTCTGGGTATCTACCCAAAAGAAAAGAAATAAATATATAAAAAAGATGCCTGCACTCATGTTTATCACAGCACTATCCACAATAGCAAAGATATGGACTCGACCTAAGTGTCTATCAATGGAGGATTGGATAAAGAAAATGTGGTATGTATATACACAATGGAATACTATTCAGCTGTAAGAAATAATGAACTTATTTGTCTTTTGCAGCAATGTGATGGAACTGGAGGCCATTATCTTTAAGTGTAACAACTCAGACAAAGAAAGATAAATCCACATGTTCTCACTTATAAGTGGGAGCTAAATAATATGAACATATGGAAGCACAGTGTGGAACAATGGACAATGGAGACTTGAAGGGGTGGGAGGTGGGTGAGAGATGATGGATGATGGGAGGTTGCTTAGTACTATGGGTACTACGTGTGTTGCGTCAGCAGTGTATGCACTCAAGGCCCTGACTTCACCACAATGAAATAGATCAATGTAACAGAACTGCACTTGGACCCAATGAATATATACAAGTAAAAAATAAATGGAATGAAACATAATGACAAATTATATATAAAGAGATTTATTTTAAGGAATAGGCTTATGCAATTACGGAGACTGGCAAGGCCAAAATTTGAAGGGTGAGCAGGCAGGCTTCAGACTCAGGAAGAGCTGATATTGCAGTGCAAGTCTGAAGGCTGTCCGCCGGCAGAATTCCCTCTTGCTCAGGGGAGGTCAGGCTATAGCTCTATTAAGGCATTCAACTGATTAGATGAGGCCCACCCACATTATGGAGGGCATTCTGCTTTATTCGAAGTCCACCAATTTAAATGTTACTCTCTGGGAGGCCGAGGCGGGCGGATTGTTCTGAGCTCAGGAGTTCGAGACCAGCCTGAGCAAGAGCGAGACCCCGTCTCTACTAAAAATAGAAAGAAATTAATTGGACAGCTAAAAATATATATAGAAAAAAAAAAAATTAGCCGGGCATGGTGGCACATGCCTGTAGTCCCAGCTACTCGGGAGGCTGAGACAGTAGGATTGCTCGAGCCCAGGAGTTTGAGGTTGCTGTGAGCTAGGCTGACGCCACGGCACTCGCCCCAGGCAAGAGAGTGAGACTCTGTCTCAAAAAAAAAAAAAAAATAAATAAATGTTACTCTCATCCAAATACACTCTCACAGAAATATCCGGAATAAAGTTGCAGCCAATAGTAGAGCCCACCATAGGAAGGAACAATTAGAAAAATAACTTATTTTGTTGGCTTAATATTTTAAATTCAGGTTAATCATGAAGACATTTTTCCTCCTCTAACCAGAGTGCACTTTCTATGCTATCTGGACTCACTTGAATAGCACTTACAAAATGTGCACTCTGAATACAAAATATTTAATTAATTAAAAACCAGAAACATTAAATATCTAGAAAAACCACAAATATTTTCTTTTTTTTTTCTTTTCTTTCCTTTTTTTTTTTTTTTTGAGACAGAGTCTCACTCTGTTGCCTGGGCCACAGTGCCATGGCATCAACCTAGCTCACAGCAGCCTCAAACTCCTGGGCTCAAGCAATCCTTCTGCCTCAGCCTCCCGAGTAGCTGGGACTTCAGGGCATACGCCACCATGCCCGGCTAATTTTTTCTATATATTTTTAGTTGTCCAGCTAATTTCTTTCTATTTTTAGTAGAGACAGGGTCTCGCTCTTGCTCAGGCTGGTCTTGAACTCCTGAGCTCAAATGATCCACTTGCCTCAGCCTCCCAGAGTGCTAACATATATTTTCAATAACATTTACAAATAACCCATAGGTCATAAAAGAAAGAAAAGAAATCACAGGCAAATTTGAAAAATTCGAAACTCAATGATAACATATCACATTTTGAAGATGCTGTTAAAACAGTGTTTAGGGATCAATGTGTAGTTTTAAATGTCTATATTAGAAAAAAAGAGAGGTCTAGAACCAATTGTTTAAGTTTCCATCTACAAAAGCTAGAGAATAAAAGGATGTTAAACCCAAAGTAGATAAAAGAAAATAATAATTAAAGCAGAAATCAATGAAATAGAAAACTAATTTTTAACAGAAGAAAAAATGAACAAATCCAAATGTTGATTCTTTTAAAATATTAATAAGATCATTAAACTGCTAATAAATAAACAAAGAAGTCACAAACTGCCCATATCAGGATTGAAATAGGGGACATCATCATCATAATTAATAGACATTGATGTCATACAGACATTAATACATAGCAAGGGAACATTATGAGCAACATTATGCCAATAAAGTCAACGATATAGATGAAATGAACAAATTCCTTGAAAAGCAAAACTTCCTATACTAATTTAAGAAGAAATAGAAAGTCTGAGTAGCTCTACATAAAATAAACTCATATCAAAAAAAAAAAAACCTTTCCAGAATTGTACTGGTGACCTGAAAAAGCAATCAAAAAAGCAATATCATTGATAATAACTACAAAAAATAAAATACCAAAGAATAAATTTAACCAAGCAGGTAAAAGATCTCTACAAGGAAAACTACAAAACACTGATGAAAGAAATTGAAGAGGACACAAACAAATAGAAAGATATCCCATTCTCGAAGATTGGAAGTATTAATATTGTTAAAATGACCATACTCCTCAAAGCAATCTACAGAATCAATGAAATCCCTATCAAAATACCGATGACATTTTTCATAGAAATGAAAAAAACAATTCTAAAATTTGTATAGAACCACAAAAGACCCTGAATAGCCAGAGCAAGCCTAAGCAAAAAGAGCAAAGCTGGAGGCATCACACATCTGACTTCAAAATATACTACAAAGATATATAGTAAAGAAAACAGCATGGTATTGATATACAAACAGATATGTAGACCAATGGAACAGAAAAGAGAACCCAGAAATAAATCCATGTATTTACAGCCAACTAATCTTTGACAAAGCCAACAAGAATATACATTAGGGAAAAGGACACTCTCTTCAATAAATGGTGCTGGGAAAACTGGATATGCAGAAGACTGAAACTGGACCTCATCATTCATCATATACAAAAATCAATTCAAGACAGATAAAAGACTTAAATGTAAAACACCAAACTATAAAACTACTAGAAGGACTACTACTACTACATAGGGGAAGCACTTCAGGACATTGGTCTAGGCAAAGATCTTATGGCTAAGACATCAAAAGCACAAATAAAAAAAGCAAAAACAGATAAATGGGACTATATTAAACTAAAAACTTCTGCACAGCAAAGGAAACAGTCAACAGAGTGAAGAGACAAATGTGTGGAATAAAAGAGAATTATTTGCAACTATTCATCTGATAGGGGAGTAATATCTAGAATGTATGAAAAACACAACTCAACAGTTAAAAAGATAATCAGATTAAAAAGTGGGCAAAGAATATTAATAAACATTTCTCAAAAGAAGACATACAAATGGCCGAGAGGTATATGCTCAACATCACTAATCACCATGGAAACACAAATCAAAACCACAATGAGATGTTATCTCATACCAGTGAGAATGGCTGTTAGGAAAAAGATGAAAAGTAACAAATGTTGGTGAGTATATGGAGAAAAGGGAACTCTTATACACTGTTGATGGTAATGTAAATTATTACAGGCATTATGGAAAATAGTGTGGAGGTTTCTCAAAAAACTAAAACTAGAACTATCATATGATTTAGCAATCCCACTGCTGGGTATTTATCCAAAGGAAGCAAAATGAATATATCAAAAGAATACATGCACCCCCATGTTTATTGCAACAATTTTCACAATAGCCAAGATACAGAATCAACCTATGTGTCTAACAACAGATGAATGGATAAAGAAAATGTGGCATATATACACAAGGGAATACTATTCAGCCACTAAAAAGAATGAAATCCTGTCATTCGCAGTAACATGGATGGAACAGAAGGATGTTAAGTGAAATAAGACAGGAACAGAATGTTAAATACCGCATGTTGTCACTTACATGTGGAAGCTTAAAAGAGTTGATCTCATAGAAGTAAAAAAGTAGAACAGACGGTGCTAGAGGCTGGGAAGGGTAGGGGAAAGGGAGGGATAGAGATTTGTTAAAGAATACAAAATTACACCTAGATAGGAAGAGTAAGTTCTAGAGTTCTATACCACTATAGGATGACTATAGTTAACAATAATATATTACATAGTTTCAAATAGCTAGAAGGAGGACATTGAATTTTCCCAACACAAAGAAATGATAAATGTTTAAGATGATGGATATGTTAATTACCCTGATATGATCACTGTACAGTATATGTATCAAAACATCACCGTGTACTCCATAAACATGTATACTATTTATGTGTCAGTTTAAAAAAATTTAAAAACTGAAACTAAAACTACCATACAATCCAGCAATCCCACTATTGGGTATTTATCCAAAGGAAAGGAAATCAATATATCAAGGGGATACCTGCAAGGCAGCCCCATGTTTATTGCTGCACTATTCACAATAGCTAAGATATGGAATCAACCTAAATGTCCACTAACAGATAAATGGATAAAGAAAATGTGCTATATATATATACACAATGGAATATTATTCAACCATAAATATCATTCGCTGCCACATGGATGAGCATGGAGGACATTACGTTAAGCAAAATAAGTCAGATATAGAAAGATAAATACTGCATGTTCTCATATGTGGCAGCTAAAAAAAAATTGAGCCCATGGAAGTAGAGGGTAGAATTGTGGGTATTAGAAGCTGAGAAAGTTAAAGGGGAAGGGAGGATAGGGCGAGGTTAGTTAGTGGATACCAAATTACAGCTAGATAGGAGGAATGAGTTCTGGTGCTCTGTAGCAATGTAGGGTGAATATGGTTGACTATAATTTATTGTAAATTCTCAAAAGGCTAAAAGAGAGGATTTTGAATGTTCACAACATAAAGAAATGATAAATGTTGAGGAGATGCATATGCTAATGAACCTGATGTGATCATCACACATTGTATACAAGTATCAAAACATCATTCTGTATCCTATAAATAAGTACAATTATGACATGTCAACTAAAAGTAAAAGGGGAAAATGTGGTATAAAGAAGTTCTACACGGGCAGTGCACATGTAGGTGTAATAGACAACAAGCCTTTGCTGGCTTATTACCCATGTTAATGTAATTGTTTTCATGGTTCTCAAAAAAAAATGGGCTAAATATTTGGATACAAATTTCACAAAAGTAGGCTGGGCATAGTGGCTCATGCCTGTAATCCCAGCACTTTGGGAGGCCAAGGCAGGAGGATCACTTGAGGCCAGGAGTTTGAGACTGGCCTGGGCAACACAGTGAGACCCCATCTCTACAAAAAATAAAAATAAAAAAAATTAGCCAAGTGTGGTGTTGTGTGTCTGTAGTCCTAGCTATTTAGGAAGCTGAAGCAGGAGGATTGCTTTAGCCCAGGAGTTTGAGGCTGCTGTGAGCTATGATGACACCACTGAACTCCAGCCTGGGCAACAGAGTGAGACTCTGTCTCTTGAGAAGAAAAAATGCTACAAAAGTGGATATGCAGACTTCCAATAAGCATATGAAAAGATGCTCAATATTGTTAATACTCAGGGAAATGCAAGATAAAGCCATATTAAGATACCACTATGCACCTACTAGAACTATTAAAATTACGAAAACTAATAATATGAAGCATTGACCAAGATGTAGAGCAACTGAAACTTTCATATTTTGCTGGAAGGTATTTTTTTACACTCATTTATATTAATTTCCAAAATTCAACCATTTTGGAAAACTATTTGGTAGTTCCTTAAAATCTCAAACATACACTTACTGTAAGACTTGCGAATTCTACTATTAGGAATCTACTCAAAATAAATTAAAATATACTTCCACAAAAATATTTGTACATGAATTTTTACAGTAGTTTCATTTATAAATGCCTATTATTCAAAAGAGTCCATCGACAAGTGAACAGCCAGAGAGGAAATAAGGCCATCAGCCAAAAGCCCACTAGAAACTAAATCCTGCCAACAACCTTGTGAGTTAGGAAGTGGATCTCCCCTCAGCTGAGCCTTAAGATAAAACTGCAACCTTGTCAACACCTTAATTGTAGTCTTGTGAGAGCACATGATGCACAGCCACCCAACTAAGCTGTACCTAATTTCTAGACCCACAATAACTGAGATGATAAATGTTTGTTGTTTAAACCACTAAGTATCGTGCTAATTTGTTTTGGAGCAATAGATAACTAAATACATAGTGATAGGAATCAGGTTACTGGTTTTCCGGAAGGTTATTGGGGTACTGACTGCAAAAGAGCATGACTGGTGTAACAGATATGTTCCACATCTTTTTTAAAATGATGTATAATATTTGTGCATATTTATAAGGTACATGTGATATGTTGTTACATGCATGGAATGTGTAAAGATCATGGCAGGGTATTTAGGGTATCCATCGCCTTGAGTATTTATCATTCCTTTGTGTTGGAAACATCTCAAGTCCTCTCTTCTAGCTATTTTGAAATATAAGACACACTGTTGTTAACTATAGTCACCCTACTCTGCTATCAAACATTAGAATTTATCCCTTCGATCTAACTCTATGTTTGTACCCATCAATCAACCTCTCTTCCGGGCGCGGTGGCTCACACCTGTAATCCTAGCACTCTGGGAGGCTGAGGCGGGCGGATTGTTTGAGCTCAGGAGTTCGAAACCAGCCTGAGCAAGAGCGAGACCCCGTCTCTACTAAAAATAGAAAGAAATTAATTGGACAACTAAAAATATATAGAAAAAATTAGCCGGGCGTGGTGGCGCATGCCTGTAGTCCCAGCTACTCGGGAGGCTGAGGCAGTAAGATCGCTTGAGCCCAGGAGTTTGAGGTTGCTGTGAGCTAGGCTGATGCCATGGCACTCTAGCCCGGGCAACAGAGCACGACTCTGTCTCAAAAAATAAAAAATAAAATAAAAAATAATCAACCTCTCTTCGTCCCCCTCCCTTCCCAGATTTTAGTATCTATCATTCTATTCTCTATCTCCATGACATCAACTTTTTCAGCTCTCACATATGAGTGAGAACATACGCTATTTGTCTTTCTGTTCCTGGCTTATTTCACTTAACATAAGGACTTCCAGTTCCATCCATGTTACTACAGGTCGATGGGGGCTAACATTACTTTCTAGTCCTCTGTTGCTAATTTACAGTCATCTTTAAGTGAGGTTCTGTGATATTAACATTAATTAACTCAATCTGGCTTAGTAATTTTTCTGGTCACTCAGTCCTGAAATCTCAGAGCCTTGTTTGATTCTCACCCCTTCCATAAGCAGCAAGCCCCTGTCTTTCTTCACCGTGACAGCTGAATCTGTCACTCTCCTGGTTTAGGCCGTTATCACCTTACATATGAACTATTAGGGCAGCCCATTCTCTGGTGTCCCTACCTCCATCCTCTCCCCTTCCCCTTCAGAGAGGTTTAAGATGTCCAAGGTTATGTAGCAGGTTAGTGCCAAGCCTGGGAATCAATCCAGGTTTTAGAATGAGAACTGTCTCAATATACCCCTACTTTTTCTCCCATTTCTGTCCATTCAACCTCCCTCCTTTTGTTCACTGTTGAGCCAATAGTGGTTTTGGGGGTTTCCAGATGTCCAGCACTGCCCTGTGTGCATTGAATGAAAAGGGCTAGGTCTCAGAGGAGGGCTCTACATTCGTGAGAAATATACTTTCTCTGGGTAGGATGACTACCCCTTCACATAAGGCCATTGGGAAAAAGAGCTAAAGGAAAGGGTGGACTGTCAGGCTGATAGGTTTGAGATGACAATGGCCAAGTTGGCCCAGAATAGAGAAAGCCTCAAGGAGAAAAAGTACCTTGATCTGGGTCTCAGAGGATGGACAGGACCTAGAATTGGGATGGAAAGGAGGGAGACTTGTCTGAAGAAACTCAGGCCCCATGTCCTTACCATGGCCTATCTCATACTGCTTATGGATAGAAGTCCACTTGCTCCTTCTTTAGAAGTGTCTATTAATAATGTCTATTGCCTGAAATTGGTTCCATGCAAGCACTAACATGAAGTCAGGAAATGCGTGTTCTGCACTCTCCTAAGGACTTTCTTGCTTATTTCCAAGTCATGAAATCTGGATTTGTCAACTTTTCTGTACAGAACTTAGACAATTGCATTAAAAATATACATCTCTCTTGAGCCCATAAATTCATTCCCAAGCATCCGTCTTAAGGAAATAATCAATGATACTCCCCCAAATTTAACTACAACAAAATTATAGTAAATATAAGTGGTCAGGGTTGCTTTGTACCACACTGGTATTTACCCAGTCGATTTTTCTTAGACATAGAGAAAACTTTACTTTTTGCACTATACTGAGTTGTGTGTGGATGTATTCCAGATGATTAACTTTGCCAAAGTTTGGCCACTGATTGTAACTTTGTTGCATCTCTTATTTTAGCCGAGGCTGCTAATTGTCCCCTTGACAATTTTCTTCATCATGCCCTAAGTAACGGGACTTCCTTCCCTAAAGTTTTAGAAGAACTCTTGATCACTCAACCAGAAACTGACATTTTCTGGTCTCCCTTGAAGCCGATTATGCCTACATGTCCAAATTCTTTGCAATGGAGTGTGAGCAGATGTGGTATGATAAAATATAAGAGTAGAACAATGGGAAAAACAAAAATATGCCAATATAGATTATTTGGTTTAAATAAAATGATTATCTATTCATACAAGTGACTGGAGTGTACAACTTCTGTATAATTTCTTTAAAAGGGAATTGTTTGCCTTCTACTTCCTCTTTCCTCATTCCTGTGTTCTAAAACTCAAAGTACAAGAACAACAATCTTAAGAGATGTCAGAGCAACAAAGTAGGAGGCACATGACTTTATACAGCAGACAGATCCACCTGCCCAAAAACTCCCTTTGTACCTCTGGACTATTAGGTGTGAGAGAAATATACTTTTGTTTGAGAGAAGAAATTCTCTTTTTGAATCATTGTATTTTGGGCATCTCTATATTATAGTAGCCTATCTTTTATTCTAAGTGTACTTAAGAAGGAAGTGATAGAAAATGGTCACCACCTTTTTCTGATGTGAAAAAATGAGGTTAAAATGGATTTATCGTATATGTTATGTACATTTTTCCTAGTTTGTATTTGCTTATATTTTTGCTTCTGGTGGTTTTATGTATAGAAATTATTTGTTTTAATATCCGATTAACATAAGTAGATTCAGAAATAAGGCTTGAGTGTATTTTATCTATTACATTCCATGTTTATACATATATATGCATGTATATATTAGAATCCCATTAAGCATGCTGTTTTTAATCTAATTTTCATTATTTAAAGTATAAATCATAAAAAGTGTTTTATCATTACACACCCCTTTATAGCATATTTGTATTGTTTCATAGAACTCAATTGTATGAATAGATAATCATTTTATTTAAGCCAAATAATCTATATTGGCATATTTTGTTTCTCCCATTGTTCTACTCTTATATTTTATTATAGTACAATGAATATCTTTATGCATAAATTTTTTCACACATTTAGATTTTGTCTGTAAAATAGAGTGTAAAAAGTGAATGATTATATCCAATAGTAAGAACATTTCTAAGAATTTTAATAATTACTGTCAAATTGCCTTCTATAAAGAATGTACCAAATCCCATCCCCAGCAATAGAGTGAAAATTTTTTTTTAGGTTTAACAATTTACTATGAAAAGAATGAGATCAGTTCGTTTTGTATTTAGTGAAGTTTTTTTTGGTACCAGAGAAGTTTTTAGTGATGACTGATGCTTTGCCCACATTAAGGAAACTCATAAGGTCTCTAAGGTAGAGTCTCTAGTTAGGCTTGAGCATCTAAAGGACTTTTGCTACTTCCACAATATTAGTAGAATTTATTTGCTGTATGAATTCTTTGATGTTTAAAAAGAGCTGAACTTACTTCGAAGGGCCTTCCACACTCATCACACTCATAGGGTTTTCACCTGTGTGGATTCTCTGATGCTGAATAAGACCTGTGCACCCACTGAAATTTTTCCCACATTCTTTACATTTATAAGGTTTTACTCCAGTGTGTACTCTATGATGTCCAATGAGATGTGAGCATTGAATGAAGGCTTTTCCACACTCATCACATTTGTAGGGCTTCTCTCCAGTGTGAGTTCTCCTGTGTTTACTAGGGTCTGAGCTATGACTGAAACTTTTTCCATATTTGTCACATTTATGTTGTCTTCTTTCCCTCTGTTGCCAATCAAATCTGCCCTCATTTTCAACAGCATCTTTGGATTTAGGATGCTGAGGGATGTCTTTGTTAAATCTGTCATTTATCTCCCCAAGGAATTCCATGTCTTTGGGTACATCTTCCTTCTGGAACAACTCTTCATTCTTAGTCCTGATTTTATCACCATTCCTTTGTAACTTCCCAGATTCCTGCTCCAGCTGAGTCTTCTTGGGATGGAGCTGGACAGTAAGTGATTCACCTTCCCAAGGGGGCCAAGAGTATGCCCTGGCTTCCTGAATTGGCTGGGACCTGTTTTCCAGGTTCATCAAGCTCTCTCGCCAGATCTTCCAGTACAGTCAGTGCCTCCTCTCTAGTCTCTGGATGGTGTGCCTACACCCATGCTTGCAGGTCCCTAGGAGCAAGTCTAAAATCTGCCCCTTGGTATGGCATTCCAGCCTCAGCCACTGGTGGCAAAGCTCCCAGAGCTGGGTAAGAGCTTCAGGGGGTCCAGGTGAATCCTGATAGCAGAGCTTCCTGAAGTGCTGCCTGAGGAGTTCTTTCCTATGAGGACTGTACTTTTGTGAGATGGAGTCCTGTTCCCAGTAGTCCTCTGCCTTAACTATCAGAAGTCCTTTTTGTTCCTCAGGTTCCAGGGCTGTAGACATTCTAGGTTTTGTCAGGAGATTAGTACTCTATCTGGGATTGATTCAAGGAGAATCTCTTAGGATCTTGTCCCAGAGACACTCCTTTCGCACAGAGAGCCATTTAGTGAACTTTTAAATAAAGTATAAAATGTATAGGTAAAAGCGCCCAAATCATAAGTACATAGCTCAATGAAGTTTCACAAAGTAAAACCATTTAACCAGCACTTAAAACAAAACAACAACAAAGAAAAAACAGAACATTACAAACACTGCAGAATTCCCATTCTAGTCATTACTCAGGACTGCCACTATCTTGAATTCCAACATCACATATTAGTTTTGCCTATGTTTAAACTCATATAACTGGAATTATACATTAAATATTCTTTTTCTCTCTGGCTTCTTTATGTCAACATTATGTTTGTGAGATCTATCTATATTATGTGTAGGTGTAATTTGTACATTTCTATTGTTGAATAATATTCCATTGTGTAAATATACAGTTTATTTATACATTTTCCTGATAAAGAACATTTGGGTATTTGCTAATTGTTAGCAATTTAAAAAGTGCTATTATGGATATATGTGTAAATGCTGTTTAGTAAACCAATGCATACATTTTTATTACAGGTATATTTAGAGGGAAATGGCTGGGCCATAGAGTACACATATGCTTACTTTTAATATATTCTGCCAAACACGTTTCCAAAACAGTAGCACCAGTTCTAGCTGTACCACATCCTTGTAAAATACCTGGTGTTTTTGTCTTTATTATTTTAGACATTCTGGCGGGTGTTTAGTGACATCACATTTTGGCTATAATTTGCATTTTTCTGTGAACAATGAAGCATCTTTTCACAAATTATTGGATATTTGGACATTCTGTTTTGTGAAGTGCCATTTTTAAGATGTTTGCTCATTTTTCTATTGGATTGCCTTTCTTTTTGTTATTCATTTGTAAGAGTTCTTTATTTTGGATATGTTATTTGTTAGATATATATGTTGCAAATATCTTCTCCCAGTTTGTAGCTTACTTTCTCATTCTTTTAATGCTGCTATGATGAACAGAAATTTTTTAAAAATATATTAATAAAGCACAATCTACAACCTTTTTCCTTCATGGTTATTGCTTTTTGTGTCCTCTTTAAGAAGATTGCTTACTCCAATGTCATGAAGATGATCTCTTGTGTTTTTCACATTAAAATTACATTTTTACCTTTCGCATTTAGATTTGTAATTCATTGGGGGTTTTTGTGTATTATTTATGGTGGAATCAACATACATCTTTTCTCCATATGAATATCTAACTGATCTGGTACCAGTTTTTTAATACTTTCCTCCCGCTTCATTGAACTGTCATCTTTATCATAAATCAAGTGACTGTATGTGTAGGTATGTTTGACAGGTCCACATAAGATGGATAGATAGAAAGATAGGTAAATGCACATTTTAATCTTTGAGACAGTATCATACTGTATTATACTCATTGTAGTATTATATAGAGTTTTGATATCTAGTAGTGGAAGTCTCGGAGCTTTCTTCATCTTCAAAGTATTCTTGACTATATTTGGCTCTTTGTACTTTCATATACACATTTGAAATCTGTTCATCAACAAAAGATGACCTGCTGATATTTTTACATGGATTGCACTGAATTTATAGATGAACTTTGGTATAACTGACATCTTTAAAATATTGAGTATTTAATCCATGATCATGATATATCCCTATACTTATTTAGTTCTTCTTTAATGTTTCTTAAAACTATATTATAATTTTCAATGTACAGGTCTTAAAAGTATTTAATTAGATTTATTCACAGATATTTGATTTCTATCAACTTTATTGGGCTATAATTTACATAAAATAAGATACACACCTTTTAACTGTATAGTTCAATGATTTCAACAAATATATTCACCAATGGAGTCACTACCCCATCAAGATACACAACATTTCCCTTAGCTGAGAAAGTTCCATTATGCCCCTCTGTAGTCGGAAAAACCTCCAATCTTCAAGCCAGGCAAACATTGATTTGATCCAACTCATATCAGCATAGATTAGTTTTTCCTGTTCTACAATTTACATAAATGCAGTTATACAGAGCACACTCTTTTGTGGCTGATATCTTTCCCTAAGCATTTTTTATAATTTTTTTGAGATTCATCTATGTTATTGCTTCTCTCAGTAGTTTATTCCTTTTTTATGCTTAGCAGTGTTCAAAGGAATATAGCACAATTTGTTTATCCATTCACTTGCTGATGGACATTTAGATTTTATCCACTTTGGAACTACCATACATGAAATTGTCATAAACATTCCTGTACAAATATTTTTGAGGAAATATGTTTTTAATTCTGCTGGGAAAATTCCTAAGAGTGGCATTTCTGGGATATATGGTAAGCATAAGTTTAACTTTTAAAAAAACTGCCAAAAAGTCTTTCAGGGTGGTTGAACTTCTCACCAGCAATAAATTAGAGTTTTAGTTGTTCAATATCTTCAAAAGTACTTGGGAAGTCTGACTTCAGAAGTCAGACTTTTTAACTTTAGCAATTCTAATAGGTGTGCAGTGGTATTTCATCCTGGCTTTATTTTATATTTCCTTGATGATTAATGAGGTTGAACATCTTTTCATTAGCTCATTGGTAATTTGTACATGTACTTTTGTGAAATGTTCAATCGAATATTTTGATCATTTGCCTATTATGTTGAGTTTTCAGAGTTCTTTATATATGTTCTGAATTCAAACCCATTGTCAGATAGACATACTGTTAATATCTTCTTCCAGCTTCTTCCCACTTCATTTTCTTGACCATGTCTTTTAAAGGGTAGAAGTTTTTAATTTTGATAAGTCCAATTTCTCACTTTTATCTTTTGTGATGTGTTCTTTTTGTGTCCTATCTAACAAATCTTTATCTTCCCGAAGATTGTAAAGTTTTTCTCTATGTTTTATTCTAGAAGTTTTATAATTTGGGCTTTTATACTTAGGCTCATGATCCCTTTTGAATTAATATATAATAAAGTAAAAGGCAAGATTCCTTTTTTTCTGTAAGAATTTCCAGTTGTTTCAGCACCATGTGTTAAAAAGACTATAATTTCCCCATTGAATTACCTTGACATATTTGTCAAAGATGAATTAGTAATGTATGTATGGATCTACTTCTGGACTCTCTATTCTGTTCCATTGATCTGTATATTTACTCCACTACTACACTACCTTTATTATTAATACTCCATCTTAAGTCTTGAAGTCATATAACATAATCTTCTAGATCAGTGGGGTTTTTTTTCAAAATTATTTTGTCTATCCCAGGTCCTTTGCATTTCCATATAAATTAGGGAGTAAGTTTATCAATTTATACAAAGATGCTTGCTGGGATTTTGATTTTGATTGCACTGAATTTATAGACCAATTTGAAGAGATGTGATATCTTAACGGTATTGAATCTCCTGCTCCAGAGCCATGGTATATATTTTCATATATTTCAGTCTTTAGTTTCTTTCAGCAGGGTTTTCCAATTGTGTACAGGTTTTCTTCATGCTTTTGAAATTTATTCCTAAGTATTTCACGTTTTTGGAAGCTACCATAAGCGATGTATTTTTACATTTCAATTTTCAATTGTTTATTAGTAGCATATAGGGATACAATTGAGTTTTGTATATTTATCTTGTAACTGTAATCTTTCTAAATTCAATTTTTACACCTATAGTAAATTTATTGTAGATTTCTTTGGGTTTTCTGAATACATAATTATTTGATCTGCAAATAAAGACATACTTATTACCATTTCAATCAGAAGTGTGTGAAGTAGGTTTTATTTCTGTTTTTGTATTTTTAGTTCTGAAAATCCAACAAGGCTCTGTTGTACTATATACTCATTGGCTCACTTCATGAAAGGGCCTCATGTGTCTAGGGGCCCTTTATAAGGGGAGCCATCAGCTGCCCTGTCCTCTTCCAAGTTCTAAAAAAGGAGTTGCCTGTAGAGTCTATATTTATATAATGACTTAGCAGAACAGACAGGTGGTTGGGATTTTCCCCCCAACTTTAATCCTGTTTTTCAAATAAAACTATTTTTTCCGTTTTAAAGAAGCATATTGATTTTTGTTTAATATAAAAAATAAAACAGAAAGGTATTAAGAATGAGAAAAATCCACTCCTTCGGACTCTTCCTAACACACCTCTTCTACGCATTTTAGTGGAGGGAAAATAGTATTGGTAGCAGAGAGGACAGCAGGCAGAAGGAGGTGCATTCTGGGAGCAGAGGAGAGGGAGAGGCAAGTCCCCAGAGAAGGCGGAATGGCTAACACACCCCCCCCCCCGCCCCCAGAAGATACTGCCCTTACCCGGCATGCAGAGAAAGGCCCACTAACACACAAAGAAGGGAGAGTGACAGGGCCCGGCCCAGGGATGTTAAAAGGGACTTGGGGTGAGGATGCGGGGCGGACCTGGTCAACAAGCCCCGCCTGACTCCGGGTGACAGGAGGGGCCAAGGGCCGGGGGCGGGGCCGCTGGCGGCGACAGCAGCCTCACGTGACCGGCCAGCTCCGACTCGCGCCTCACTCTCGTATTGGACCCGCTGTCGCTCTCTCCCTTCTCAGCGGCTGTACCTGCTCCCGTTGGGTCTGACGGTGTGCGGGCCAGGGGCGGCCCGAGCAGGAGGCGGCGGGGGAGCAGGTAAGGGACCCGGAGGTGGTGCCTGGGGTTGGCGTGGGAGAGCCGCCCCGGCCTGCGGACCCCAACCCCCGGGGGTCTGGCCGCCCCGCGGCGGAGATGTCTCAGGTTGGCGACTACAGTCCCTAACC
>RJWJ010001021.1:0-50091 GCA_004363605.1 Indri indri
TTGAGCATTTTTTTTATATGTTTGCTGGCCATTATTCTGTCTTCTTTTGAAAAGTTTCTGTTCATTTCCTTTGCCCATTTGTTGATGGGGTTGTTTGATTTTTTCTTGTTGATTTTTTTGAGTTCTAGATAGATTCTGGTTATCAGCCCTTTGTCAGATGTGTAGAGAGCAAATATTTTTTCCCATTCTGTGGGCTGTCCATTCACTCTAGTGATAGTTTCCTTGGCAGTGCAGAAGCTTTTTAATTTGATTAGATCTCACTTGTTTATTTTTGTTGCTGCGGCGATTGCTTTGGGGTTCTTCTTCAAGAATTCCTTGCCTGGGCCGATGTCTGAAAGGCTCTTCCCAACATCTTCATTTAGAATTCTTAAGGTTTCATCCCTTAGGTTTAAGTGTGTTATCCATCTTGAATTGATTTTTGTGAGAGGTGAGAGGTGGGGGTCCAGTTTCAATCTTCTGCATGTGGTTATCCAGTTTTCCTAGCACCATTTATTGAAAAGAGATGCTTTTCCCCAGTGTATGCTTTTGTCAGCTTTGTCGAAGATTAGATTACCATATGCAGATGGTTTCGTCTCTGGATTCTCAGTCCTGTTCCAGAGTTCAATGTCTCTGTTCTTGTTCCAGTACCAAGCTCTTTTAGTTACTATAGCCTGGTAGTACAGCTTGAAGTCTGGTAGGCTGGTACCTCCCAGTTTATTCTTTTTACTTAATATTGCTTTGGCTATACGAGGTCTTTTCTGGTTCCATACAAAGCGTAGAGTTATTTTTTTCCAGATCTGTGAAGACTGATAATGGGATTTTGATAGGAATTGCATTAATTCTGTAGATCACTTTAGGTAGTATGGACATTTTAACGATATTGATTCTACCAATCCATGAGCAAGGTAGGTTTTTCCATCTGTTTACATCTTCTACAATTTCTTTTTTTAGTGTTTCATAGTTCTCCCTGTATAAGTTTCTTACATCTTTCGTTAAAGTGAGTCTTATATCCTTAAGTAGGTTAATAATCTGCATGCTTAATTTTAAAATGTTCTTGCTAATTATATTTTCATATTATCACCAATATCTCAAGGTTCAATACACATGGAGGGTAAGGATCATCATTAATGATAGTAAACATAAAAATAAGGTCAAACGCTTTTCTCGATAATTACTTTTTCTTCCGTTGTGTTGTCCTGGCAAATCCGATTCAGTCATCATTGGTTTTAACATGAAAGTATCGACTTGGATCAAGCACAAGAAGTATCTGTTCTGCCTTTTTCTTGTGGTTACTTGTATTTCCTTTTTTGTTTTATCTTCAAACTGGAGTTTCTTGGAAGGCATTAGCTTACAGGGTCCATTGTTCATTTGGGTAGAGTTCTCATTAGATGCTAGAATTATAATTTGGCTTAAAAAGGCACACATAACCTGCACCACGTGGCAACCGAGGACTAAATGTGAGGGCTCATCGGTGCACGTTTCCCTGCTGTAGAATTCCCTAACGGTGCCCAACTTACATGGCGAATGACCCAGGATGATGGGGCACCAGGGTGAAAATGTATGCTGGTGTTACAGAACCTTAACTTTTAAGATAAAAATAAATATAAAGCCGACCAATGGAGATTAATACAAGATGAGTTCAGATAGAATGGCGAGGCATTTTAGATAAGGGCAAAAAGTTTTGCTTTATCCCGAGTGCAAGGGAAATCATTGAAGGGTTTATGCAGAAAGGCACTAGGATCACATTGGTGGGTTTTTGTTTTGGTTTGGTTTTTTTGGAGTGCCTCTCTTTTATTTTATTTTTAAAAAAACTAAGGTACTGTTGACAAATAAAAATTGCATATATTGATGGTGTACAAGGCGATGTTTTGGTACATGTATTCATTGTAAAATGGTTAAATCAAGCTAATTAATATATCCATCACCTCACATACTTATTTTTTGTTGTGAGAATGGTTAAGATCTACTCTTCACAATTTTCAAGTACACAATACATTATTATCAACTATAGTCACCATCCTATATGATCGATATTCTGAACTCATCAGATTTGTGTTTTTAAAAGATTGCTGGGTTGCCATGTGGACAAGGCACTGAAGAAACCAAGGGGGTGAAAGGGCAGCCCACATAAGAGACCACGGCAGTAGCTCGGGTGGTAGGAAATGGGCCGATACAAAATGTATTTTGGAAGTAAAATTAATGGGATCAGGTGTCAGCCTGGACCCAGGTAAGGTGAGGGAAAGAGAGGACTCTGGGTTGATTCCTAATTAGCAGCTTCTGTGCGAGATGTCATTTCTTATGACCCAAGATGTAAATGTGGCCTCTTTCAGAGCTGTTTCCAAATCCCACTCATTGTCTTCATCTGATGCTTTTTCCTGTTCTTGGCAAAAAAAAAAAAAAGAAATCTAACTGTCGGAAATTTATTGGGCTCGACTTAAGAGACTCTTTCAAATCAAGATAGTGAATGAGGACTAGCTTGATTTGAAAGTGAATGGAGCACTTCCTAAGAAAAAATTTCATCAGTTTTCCATTTTGCAAGCATAAGATTGTCGACAAAAGCATATGGCTTAGGAATAATTAAAAAAACAAAAAGCCCAAGGAGTGAAGACGCATTAGTGATACTTGTCTCCTTTTAGAAGGGTAGGTGAACAAATACATTGTCTTAAATAACTGAAATATAAGTGAAAAGTATGGAAAGTATAAGATGATTAAAGATTTTCTGGTATGGACCATTAATTGAATACTATATAGCCAAATGCATTCTGACCGCATATTATAAAAATACAGACTATCGACAGTAACATATCTGTAACATATAGTTGTAAGCTCTGGCACTATGGTGCTGCTTTGGGTGAAGTTCTTTCGGCTAAGAATCAGATGGCTGTTTGAGCGCCATCTTGCAAAGTGCAATGTCTTTTCACACTTTCAATTAAAATGAGCTAATAATTTAGCCTAACAATCTGGTGCTGCCTAAGAAGTCCTCTTCAACAAGTCTTAGTTTCGCATGTGAGCAGTCATTAGTCTTCATTCTATACCACTTACAGCTGGTCCTCATATTGTTCAAAGCAAGTGACATCATGAATTTTCCCAATGATCGTTAATACCAGTGGTAATACACCAGCTTCTTACGATTTTAAATGCCCTCTGAAGTCCTCTATTCTTCCCTCCAAAAAGTATTAACCTGAAATCAAAATTATTAATAGTTCGAGTCTTGCCAGCAGGAATTTTAATGTTCTGTTTGTCTTTATAAAAATAATTTTTTAATCAGTATTATTTATAATATGCTGTCAGCATACCACATTTGTTTGGCATACACTCCAAAAAGGTTGCATAAGCCTTTTCTTTTTCCAAAGGGAAGGTTTTAATCAGGAACTTTCTCTTGTATTTCATCTGACTTGTTTAAGGGACTTACTAACTCTACCCTGCCTGTTTTCTTGTTCTCTCTCTACCGCATCACTACCTTTTCTGCTTCCTTCCTGTCATTCATCTTCTGTCTCCATGTCTTCCTCCTGTTCTTTTCCAAGCAATTTATCTTTAAGCTACTTTATAATTTCCAGGCCCTGGCGAAAGACCCTCTTCTCCCTGAAGGTCGTGTAGTTAAATGGGGGAGACCAATTCAGAAAAAAGAAATTTCAATATTGGTAAAAGGGACTCTGACAGATACACAGATGAAGTATTAAGGTGGCTTATGAGACTATCTGACCTCTATCTCTTCTCCATTTTGTTCGTTCATTTAGTTAACAAATATTTATGGAGTCTCTATGTGCCTGGCAGACAGTATTAGAAATACGGAGCTTAAAACCTAGGATAAAAAGCAATAAAAAATTGCATACATAATAAAATTGCAATTGTGGTATACGTTCTCATGGAAAAGTTGAGGGTCCTATGGGATCACATAACAGAGGGAACAAAACATGGAGTTTGAATGTTGAAGGTGGGCTTCTTTTGGGGCTTTGACATTTACACTGTGAGTTGATGGATGAAAGGAGGAGAGAGGTAGAAAGGCAGGGGCAAGGGACGGGGGTCTGGGCAAAGGCCCTGTGATGAGGGAGGAAGCCAGTATGGCTGAGGACCAGCAAGCTAGGCGGGAAATGCGTTGCAGGAACAAGAGAGCTAGGGAGATGCCAGGCTGTGCAGGACTGTGTAATTCATCCCATGGATCTTGACCTTAATCCCAAGAGCCATGAGAAACCATTTAAGCAGGAGATAGACAGCATCTTGCACCTCTCAGCAATTTACTTTCCCTTAAAACTCCCTGTCCTTGAGTTTCAGCCAATTTCTGCAATGGATTTGGCAGCTGAGAGATTGGAGATCAGTACCTAGGATTAGTGTATTAGCTGTAATTAGAGTTCATATACTGACACCCCAAGCCAGAAAAGCACACTGACACTGGAGCATGGCCCGAGGACTCACAAGTCCGCTAAAAGATGTGGTGCCTGTGTTTTGGAAGTTTACATAGTGAGCTTTCAGGGCACTAATCAACCCAACACAATTTCTTGCCTTCATCATGTTTGCATGATAGTCTGCAAAACACTTGAAATCTTGAAGCCTTGACAAGTTCTCTAGAAAGCGCATTAAGATGTGATATCCACACCCACAGTTAGAGATAAATCCTATAAAAATTGAGTACCATATTTTGATGAAGTTTACACTTTTTTTTTTTTTTTTTTTACCATCCTCCGTGTGTGCATGTGTGCACCGTGGGCTAATTAGCTACCACCTTGGAGAGAAAGGGCACCTAGTTCCTTGAAAGTCTTTGAAATTGTTCTGAAGTTGAATACATGGTAATATATCTAAGTCAAGTTGGATTGCGTGTTACCACATGTAGGCAACGTAACATCAAAGGCTATGCTTAAATTAAAACAAAATTCTTTAGTTTTGTTATCATAAGAATCCTCAACGCTTGAGTTCAAATCAAACACCACAAATAGCCAGGAAGAGTTTCTTTCTGATTTTTCTCCCCTTACCTGAAAACTATTTTTTAAAAAAATGTTATGGGAGTTAAGGAGACCCATCATTTCATCTCCCATAACCACTGAAGATTTTTCAGGGTGTATTTTTTTGTTTTATGATTTTTTTTATATGCACAGATTATATGGAGCAGTCACAAGTGCTGGGGTTATTATATTCTACCAACTGGTTTATGAATTCCCTTTTCCACTATCACCTTAACTCATTTAGGCTCCAAAATCGATACTCTTTTTTATGTACATAGAAAGAATAATGGCAGCAATTCATGTAGCTTAAAACCAAGGGTGAAATATTCTTACTGCTATGGTAGTTCCACAAATTGGAGATTATTTTCATTTTCTTTTCATTCACACTAGTCATAGAAATACAGAGCTATTAATAAAATCAGCTTCAATATCTATCTGATCCATCCCTCTTTAGTGTAACTGCTAAATTACAGCTACTTGGGGATCTAGCTCTAATTTCACATCATTAAATAATTGAGTGCAGAGATCTGGGAAAGTCAACAGAAACATTGTGAAATAATGAACAAAAGTCTTTCTTTTTTGGAATCATATAGAATGGGAACTACATATTCCTAGATTATAGGAGGACTTATCTTAAATTTTTATTGCCTTCCCCACCCTCCTACTTAAAAAAGGGAAGGGAAAGTCTGTAAGTGCGTAACAAATATAAAGCCAGGGTTCATACTAGCCTCATCTCATCTAGTTTCACATAAAAAAAAATCAGTTGTGATACCCAAAGATAGTTAAAAAGAAATTTAAATCTTTTATGAAGTCTCTCAAAGAATAGCTGATGGAGACCTTGTATAGCAATATTTCTTCAAAGTATCCCCTATCTCTCTCTGCATTTATTTGCAAATGTGCTCCATCCTCTCTCCTTCCTGTCTGTACTTTTCCCTGAACTTCACCCACAAACTGCCCCTGCCTGGATTTTTACCTTTGCATTTCCCCTCTCTATTCACCTCTCCATTATGTATGTCTGCTTTAGCCTCTTGTATCTCTTTCAATTTTCTTGCCTATCCGTATTTAGACAAAATCAAAGGCGAGGAGATTGCAAAGTAAGGTGGATTTCTCCTTAATATGGTGGGTGGGTTGGGGGAGGCAGATAAAACCTAGACCTGTGCTTTCCATATTTGAAAGTGCACGTGAACCGCCTGGGAGACCTTGTTAAAAAGCAGATTCTGATTCAGTAGGTCTGCATTTCTAATAAGCTCCCAGGAGAGTCGGTTGCTGCTGGTGCCTGGACCACACTTCGATGAGAAAGCACTTAGAAGAAAGGTCAAGCCAGAGACCAAGGAAGATAAGTCCCAGATATAAAGAGAGCAGCTACACCATAAACTCCATAAAGATGGTGACAATGTCTGCTTTATTTGCCCCTGTAGCACGCAAGCGGATATACAGTCCATCCTGTTCAGTGAATTTTTTTTTTTTTTTTGGCTTGACAATCTTGAACACAGAAAACTCTGAATATATCTTCTTTTCCTTCCATTCCTGTCTTCTCTTAACACTTGAGATGCCTGAGCAGTGCTACATTTCTTGAAGCAACCCCATTTATTCCAGACTTCTATCTGGCATGTGATTTACGCAGGATCCAGAGGCACCGATGTACTTTTGTCTGACCCTTGTAGTCTTCAGAGATTCATTCTTCACTCCCAAGTGCACTCACACCCCACACTTGGCCATAGCTCATGTCTGACAGGCCGGTTTGGATCTTAATCACAGCTCCCAAAGTTTTAGTTAACATAGCTTTATCCGTGAACTTAATCAGCAGGCTCTCCACTCTATCATTCGAGCCATTGATCAAACAACAGCCACTAAATCACAGAGAGCCCGGGCTGATCCCTGAAAGCTATGCCCAAGCTTGACGCCGAGCCACTGATGGAAACTATTTTGTATTGCCTTTTAACCACTTATTTCCTGGTTTTATTTTAACTGGATTATCTCAGAATAACTCATAATAAATAGTTTTTAAAACATTTTTATTTATTAGGAAATGTGAGACCTGATTTTTATTTTTAAAATGCAAAAAATTGGGGAGAATATGATGTAAAAAAGTGGATTTTTTTCTTCATTCTTTCTCTAATCTCAACTCCTTCCTCAAAGGTACCTATGAAATATTTTTTTTTTCCTTCTGGAGCTTTTTATTTGCATGTTGCATCTATACATGTTGTATCAGAAACATTTACTGCTAGCCGGATACCCATGTGCTCTTTTGAATCCCTGTTTCCTTGCACCTCAGGTGGACCGTGAGACTAGCTTAGGCCCGTATGCTGTAAACAGAAGTGACATGTGTCGTTGCTGGGCTGATGCATATAATAGTAAGAATGAGTTCTCCGTGAACTTTCTTCCTTTGTTGCAAAGACTGAGGAGGCTCTATATTTTAAGTGGTGCAGAAACAAAATGATGGAAGCCTGGGTCCCTGAGTGACTGTGTGGATTAGAGTTCCTCTCTCACCCTGCATATCTGTGTTATATATGTATCATGAGCAAAATGTATCTTCATCATGTTTAATTACTAAGATTTCAGGATTAGTTACCACAGCAAAACAAATTATAACCCAATACATACAACTATAGCAATGTGTGTTTTTAAAGTTCAGTGGGATCATAGTACGTATAATAATCTGCTGCTTATTTTTTCACTTAACATTTCTAGACATCAGTCCTTGTCAGTGCATAACAACTCTGCCAAAGTTGTAAAACCATAGTCTTAGAGCCATATTTTGACTTGTTAATAGCCACCTACTTAACACAGAGTCTGACAAAATTTATGTATAAGGTAAATATTGAATATATATATGTCTGCAAGGTGCATCTGCAAGTATTTGCCATTTACTCATTTGTAAATGTGTTTACAATAATTACGTATAATTTTAGATGTAAAACAGTATAACACGACAGGTTCTGAGAGAGCTGAATAGCATTTTCATGAAGAAAAAAATGTTGAAAGAAATTTTCTCAACATTAAAAAAAAAGTAAGAATGTAACAGATAATAAGCCAAAAGGGGGAAACAAACAAACAAAAAAAAAAACAGCCTTTGTCTTTTAGGAAATGGCATAGAAAAGCATTAATTTGTTTCTAGAAGATAAAATTTAGGATATCTATTAATAATTCTTAAAGGGGGGCAGCATAAAACATGAAAAAAACAAATATAAAGCCTACAAAAATGACTGGAGGTATAGCTCATTTTAATTTTCAAAGGATGATAAAACAATGTTTTTATATTTCTAATGGAAATGTTAGGGGTCAGAGTCCAACTAATCTAGAGATTTTATTGTTGGAACAGACTCACAGTACAGGAAAGCTACAGTGAGCTTTTATTTATACTTCCAATCTGAGGTTAGGGAAAACTTTTTGTCATCTTTTATGAAACTTTGAATATATATATTTTTTCTTTTTTTAGCATCTCTGCTTTTCAGCTCCCCTTCATTAAGTTGGGAGTGGTCGGAGCTCAATGCAAGATAAGACTAGCTCAGAGAATCAATCCTGTGTGAGTATCGGTTGTATCTTGGTTGTCCAACATCATGTTCCTTTCCTAACAGTACCCTGATTTCCTTTCGGGGGACGCCATTTTATACTCTAAGTAGGATAGAAAATCAAGTTGTGCATCCCTCTCACTGTGGCAGAAAAGGGAGCCTGGAAGCATCCCTGGCAGTCCCTTTCCTTCCCCATTCTGGTGTGGTAAAAAGCGAGAGAGAAGAGAAAGTGGAGGCAAGGATGACGCGGACACGCAGAGACAGACGTCAGCGTGCTGACCTGCACGACGAAAGGGGGACAGAACACAGGCTTCCACGTCGTCCTGCTTTTGTGTTTCCTGTCCTCTCTTCTCATTTTCTTCTTTCTATTTCCGTTCTTCTTTCTCTCCAGAAGTTTCTTTCTCATTTTCTCTTTCCCCTTTCCTTTTTCTTTGGGTCTTTCTTTTCTTTTTCTTCCCAGCCAATACTTTGCTTCCTTTGCTCCCCAAGGGTTGCATCTCAGGAAATCTCTATTACTTATGCCTCTTTTCTATCTAGTCATCCAACAATATTTCCTTCTCTACAATAAAGTTTTCTCCTGCTCTTTGCCCCTTCTCGTATCCTTATCCCTTCATTATGTTAAAATACTCAAAGAAAGGAAAATGCCTTGGCTGTGCTTTCCCTAGACTAACCTGGATGTAATCCCATTGTTTGGTGAGAAAGAATTTCATGCAGCTCACAGGGCTTCCCTTTGGATGTTCTGTTCTCAGGGGTTAACTTGCTTGGCTGGGAGAGATGTACACTGTGCCCAAATTATGTCATCTGCCCAAAGATTTGCAACAAAGGCTGGTCCTGGGGCCTCTAATCTTCTGCATATAATGATTGTTTTGCTCAGTTCTCTGCACCTAATTTTCATATTTTTTTAAAATCCTCTCCACTGAATTCTAGCTGGAGCTGCACAACCTACAACAATTTAAATGGTTTTATCAGTTGCAGACAAAAGTCCAAATAGCATCAAGCATCTTGCAGCTCCCTCAACTGTGGCCTCTGCTTCCTCTCTCTTATCTCTTCCCTATCTCCTCCCTTCCCCCCAGCACATTCTCTTATATTGTATAGTAACAGTATTGTTAGGAAAACAATACATAAAGGCATATTCTATTGGAAACTATAAAACCCTGAGCTGGTCATCAGAAGACCAATATCATTGGTATTATACAGATGTCTATTTTTTGCAGCAGAGAAAAAGATGTTGTCAGAAGTTCTTATTCTGTGCACTTCATAGAGACAATGAGGTTATACAAATGCACAGACTCAAGAAATATGATCGACGCCCTTGTGGTTTGTGTGATCGGTTTCTGTGATGAATGGCAAACCACTAAAAAGGATCAGTTAAAGTGGAAGGAGGAAACCTCGGAGTTATATTAGATGGTTCTTCTTAAAGTCAGCTCAGAGCATTTCCTTGTGCATTTCATCATGCATCCAATAATCACCACTGCTCATGATGATATATTTTGGGCTCTCTCAGAGGAAATATTGGGGCACATTATTATTTGATCCAAAGAAATGGAAAGAAAGAAAAATATACTTAGAATGTCATTTTTATACCAGGAAGAAGTCCAAGATGACCTGGTTCAACTCCTTTAACTTCAACAGAGAAATTAAAAGACTTGCTCAAGTCACACAGGCATTTCTGTGCACAATCTGGTCTGGAATCAAGGTCCCTGGTCTCTTGCCACTTCTTTGAAATTCATGATTATGTAATTTTTCCTTATAACTCTATTTTGTTGTTTCTTCGCATCCTTAGGTCTTTCTGATAGTTGTAATAAATTAAAATATATATATTCATGCACATTTTTACTTTTAAAAGCTTATAAGATGCAGAGAATTATTCTTGAATAATGGACGTGGGAGTAGCACAGTTGCATTCATTTTCTATTGCTGTTATTACAAATATGACAAACCCAGTAACTTAAAACAGCATGAATTTATTATCTTACAGTCCTGCAGGTTAGAAGTCTCGTGACAGTGGTCAATAGTTTGGGTTATAGAGCTCACCTGGCTCAGGTTGAATGAGAATATGTGACTTTGGACAACTCACTGAGCTATTGTCTGATTCACTTTCTCCTTCTGTAAAATACAGATATTGATGGTGCCTGCCACTTAGGGTTGCTGTAAAAATTATAGAAGTTAATTCATATTAAACACAATGTGCGTGGCACATTGTAGGTACAAGGGAGGGGGAAGATTCTTATTATTATAATAGTTATTACTATGAAAATTGAGCAATAGAATTCCTACTTGGGAACTTACAGTCGAGTTGTCAAGAGATGTCGCAATATGAATTCTCTTAAGTATTTGAACGGTTCCAATAAGATGAGTGGGCTTGGTGTGTAAGAGAAAGCAGGACATTTTGAGAAGGGGGCTCTAAAAGAAAGGCTCAAATCCAAAGAGAAAGTTGAATCCAAGCGTGGTTTATCCAGTGAGCAAGCCAGACAAGGGTTGCAAACGAATCTAAAACTACTTCGTATGTTTGTTCACATTTGCCAAGATCTTTTAGTAAACACTGTTAGCCTCTGACAATGAGAACTGCGTGGGAAGTAGATGTTCCTTTTCCTGTGTGTAAATTTCTCTACTGAGTGGTATGTCATTGTGAGAGCAAGGCTCAAACCAATTTTGGCCAAACTTGCAAACGTTTATTTGTAAGCCTCCTCTATAATCCTGTCACTGACTCTGCTCTCTGTTGTGTTAGGTTCTCCAACTAACACCTTGTATGAAAGGGTCCCTTGGAGGTGACTGTGGCTGTGATCTGAGGTAGAATTGACTAGCCTAATTGCATCAGGCAGCAGCAATACTCCTATGTGGGCCTGCACGAGACCGAATGGAAGCACTGTGGTGCTATTGTTAGGCTACAGGCCCACCACCAGACTCTTCTGCCCCGTCTTTGTAAGGGTGAAAGCAACTATATAGCATTTTTAATCTACTCCGTTCACTTCATTAGTGAACAGATTATTTCTAATATTTGTTATGCTAATTCACAAATCCTCTGGTATAACTTTAGCTAGAGATACAGTCATGTGCTGCATAAAGACATTTCAGTTAACAATAGATTGCAAATACAACAATGGTCCCATGCGATTATAACGGAGCTGGAAAATGCCTATCACCTAGTGATGTTGTAGCCATTGTAATGTTGTAGCACAATTACTTTATTTTAAACATAAATTTAGTGTAACTTAAGTGTATAGTTTTTAAAAAGTCTACAGTACTGTATGGTCATGTCCTAGGTCTTCACATTCACTCACCACTCACTCACTGACTCATCCAGAGCAACTTCCAGTCCTGCAAGCTCCATTCATGGTAAGTGCCCTATACAGGTGTATCAGTTTTCATTTTTTATTTTTTTATTTTTTGAGACAGAATCTCACTCCGTTGCCCTGGCTAGAGTGAGTGCTGTGGCATTAGCCTAGCTCACAGCAACCTCAAACTCCTGGGCTCAAGCGATCCTTCTGCCTCAGCCTCCCGAGTAGCTGGGACTACAGGCATGCACCACCATGCCTGGCTAATTTTTTCTATATATTTTCAGTTGTCCAGATAATTTCTTTCTATTTTTTTTTTTTTTTTAGTAGAGGTGGGGTCTCGCTCTTGCTCAGGCTGGTCTCGAACTCCTGAGCTCAAACAATCTGCCCGCCTCAGCCTCCCAGAGTGCTAGGATTACAGGCGTGAGCCACCGTGCCCGGCCAGTTTTTATTTTTTATACTGTATTTTTTCTGTGTTTAGATATGTTTGGATACACAAATACTTACCATTGTGTTACAATTGCCTATAGTGTTCAGTACTATACATACTGTACATGTTTGTAGCCCAGGGGCAATAGGCTATACCACAGCCTAGGTGTGTAGTAGGCTGTACCATCTAGGTTTGTGTAATTACACTCTGATGCTTGTACAAGAACAAAATCTCCCAATGACACATTTTCAGAATGTAGCCCCATTGTTAAGCAGTGCATGACTATATTTTAGTGATCTCTGTCTTCCGTGTCAGAGACATTCTCCCCAATGTCTTGGCCGTGCGCTACTGATTAAAAGTGAGGAGCTGAACTGATTGGATGAACTGAGTGTGTGGGTAGGACTTGTCAACTCTGAGGTTTACTTCAGGGGCTCTGGGCGGGGGTGGGGGTGGGGTCACGTAAATATCTTTAGGTTCACTTCCCTTGACTTGGTCAGGTTCCCCAGGTCCTTCCCATCACCTGCCTCAAGGAGGAAGATCTGGATCCCTGTGACCTTGGAGCCAAGTGGGCAAAGAGGGATAGGGTCTCTGCAGTCAGCATTCAATACACATGTGGTCATTCACTCTTCCTTGTTTTCAGTACAGCATCTACTTTATCAACTGGAGAATAAACCTCTAGACTTCTGCGTGGTAGAGGAGGGACAGTTACCCAACAGGGTGAAAAGGGGAGGGAATCCAGGAAATCTAACTGCTTTTCTTTCCATTTCAGTAGATTTCCCAGGTACCCCATCCCAAACCCCAGTTCTAGGTGGATGATGGTAATTCCTGTGTCTTTTGAGGACTCTGGTGTAAACTGGTTTGTGCTCAGGTTTCTTCATGACTAGCTTGAAATTCAGCTCTCCTGAGGCTGCTGAGCCAGGTACCACTTATTCGTCTGCTTTTGAGCTTCCAAAGTTTTGTTACTATTGTCTTTCTCCTGTTTTCCCCATCCTTTTTAAACAAACAAACAACTCTTTATTGTAGTCTTACTGAGGTTTTGAAAGGAAATGAATTACATGCGTGGTCAGTCCATCAGCTCTATCCAAATAATCCCCATTATTCTTCAACTTGCTTTGATCTGGTTTGTTTCCATTGCACCAATAAAAGTGATCTCATTTAGATTGCTGGTGACATCCATGCATCTAATTCGACATCCGTTTTAGTTACTCACTTCATTGAGCCTCTTGACTCCGTTTGACACTATTATCCACTCCCTGAAACCACTGTCTTGGTTTCTGCAGTGTGGCTTTTTCTTGGTTTTTCTCCTACCTTTTTAAAATTAGCCTGACTTTCTGGCTTCTCCACCTCTGAGCTACACTCTAAATCATAGTGTTCTTTGTGTCTTGTATTTATTTTCTCTCTTCTCTTACCCTAGATCAACAATCTATGCATCATAGCCCTAAGAAAACACCTGTGTGTTGATTCTTGCAAAATTTTCATCTCCATTATTAATCTCTCCTCTGAGTTTTGGTCTTACATATCCAATTGTTCATTTTCCTCATAGCATATTCCATTTTATATAATACAGTTATTGTGCATCTTTTCCCTTCCCTTCCCTTCCCTTCCTTTCCCTTCTTTTGTTTTCTTTTCAAGTTGGAGTCTCCCTCTGTTGCCCAGGCTGGAGTACAATGATGAGATCATTGCCCACTGCAGCCTCAAGCTCCTGGTCTCAAGGGATCCTCCTGCCTCAGCCTTCCACATAGCTGGGGCTGCAGGAATGCGCCACCACACTCGGCAAATTTTTAAATTTGTGTGTAGAGAGGGAGTGTCTTGCTAGGTTACCCAGGCTGGTCTTGAACTCCTGGTCTCAAGCAATCCTCTTGCCTTGCCTCCCAAAGTGCCAGGATTACAAGCATGAGCCACTGTGCCCTGGCTGGTTATTGCATATCTAATTGTATCTTCATTTTGTTTTTAGACTCTGAAACCTATTAAGGAAGAAACTGTGTCTGTCCTGCTCACCATTGTTCTCCTACCTGTCGCATGGTAGAGGCTCAATAATTTATATTGAATAAATGAATACACACACACATATGATTATGACTTAGATTTTGGCCCCTTATTCCCCATTCTCCACCATATTTTGCCCTTTCTGCAGGACTGTATTAGGGACTTTCAGATCACTGAAGACTGGTATGGACCACTGCTCTTTTTCTTTTTTCTGAATGTGCCCTTATTAAAGTTTTTGAGAAACGATTCAACAAGTTGGTAACATACATTTAAAATCAGCTGAGGAAAAAGTCATCAATTATATTAAGAGAATTGGGTAAGAGTTTATTTCTAACGCATCCATTCAATTTGTGAAGAATAAACCCCAAATTACCAGCATTTAACTTGCTGCTAAAAATCCAAAATTAATAAAGAACTATGGTTCTTCTTTTTTCATTTTCTATAGTCTTTCATAAGGGGAAAATGCCCCATGAGATTTATCAGGCATCGATCATAGGTTTCTGCCTAGTTCTGGAGTCTGCGTTAACTCCTGACATCTTTATTTGTGGAAATATCATTTTGGGGATCCAAGTAGAGCAGAACCGAAAACCAGGGGATTTCCGACAGCCTCCTGGCCTGATGTTTCTCTTTCAGTTTCTCACATTGCCTGAGGATGGTAAGCCAAAGATTATTGAAAAGAAAACAATGCTTTGCCAGGTAGTGTGATATGGAAAGCCAGTGTTGGCTGTTTAGGGAATTACACCTCCCACACTGTTGAAACAACCTTGCTTTATCATGTGTTGAAATCGTATTTCATATTCTCAGCCATGTTTCCATGTGACTTGCGGCTGAGCCTGTCTCTGATGTGAGTTCAACTGGGCCTTGATTAAAAACCTGTTCAGTCCAAAGTGTGTTTGAATCTAGGTACTAACTCTACCTGGCTGATGAAACAACCTCACGGGAGTCTTTTTTTTCTTTTTTTTTCAGTGATTTTAAAAGCCACAATTAGCTTGACAGTAATGGATAGAATTTGGTCACTAAAATTGTGTAAGACATCTTATTCGTATACATTTTGAAGAGCTACTACACAGCAGATGCTGTTCTAGGTACTCTAGATATTGTAGGAAACAAACAGAAAAGCTGGAGGAAGATAGAAAATAAATAAATATATTGAAAATCCAAAATTTTTTGATAAAAGAAAATAAATGGTGTGATGTGATAGAAAACATTGTAGAGTGGGTGTCTGTGTATAGGTTCTTTAGACCAAAGTGATCATGGAAGACTTCTCAGAGGTGGTACTTTCAAGCTGAAATTTGGAGGATAACAGGGTCATTTGAAGACTCAGGAAACAGGGATCTATGTGGAGGAAATAGAGCCAAAAATCTAGGTCATCAGAGAGCTGGGTGTGTGGGCAGAACTAAAAGACCAGTATGGCTGAGTGCAGTGAGGAAGGTGGGCTAATGTTCGGTGGTGAAGTTAGAAAGATGGGTGGAGCTTGGATCATGTGGGACAGTGGGGCTCAAAGACTGCAGGAAGTCACCAAAACCTTCCAGAGAATACACAAAGTTAAAATGATTTTCATAATAATACAAAATATTATTTTCCTTTTTCACATGAGCTCACAGTGGAGTTTTCCAGAGGCCTACACACAACTTTTCTTCAATCCCTCAGATTGCTGAGGTCTCAGGGCAACCAATGAATTTGAAATCTAAGCAAAGACTGCCAGGAAAGATGGTATGGGCGCCATATAAGTTCTAAGAAAAATTTCAGCTAAAAATTTTTAATGAATGACCTAAAGCAGAAGGTGGCTAAGATGAGAGTACAGAATCCCTGGGAGCTGCAAACACAAGGCTACTTGATACCCACTCACAGGCTCTTTTTCATGGATCTCACTGGGTACTCATGAAAAGGATTAGAGGCAAGTGAGAGTCCAGAGGAAATCTCCCTCGTGGTGCAGACATGAGGGAGGGAAAAAGCAACCACTGTGGGAAAGACATGAAGTCTCACCCACATCCTTCAGTTGGAACTATCACACATGGAATTTAAAATAAATATGGTTAATATACTAAAGGTTCTAGTAGAAAAATGGATAACATGCAATATTATATAATGAACTTTAGCAGAGACATGTATAAGAAACAAAGAGAAATACTAGGAATGAAAAAAAGATTAAAAATGCCTTCGACAAGCTCATCCGTAAACTTAATATATCTGAGGAAAGAATCAGTGAAATTGAAAATTGGCCAAAAGAAATTACCCAATCTGAAACACGAATGAAGAAAAGAATAAAAAAGAATAAATAGAACTGAGCATCCAAGAGTTGTGGAACAATATCAAATGCTCTAATGTACCATATGGTTGGAATACTAGAAAGAGAAGAGAAAAAGAACATGGAAGAAGCAGTATTTGAAATATATGGCTAAGAATTTTCTAAAATAAAGGATGGATGCCAAACTACAAATCAAAAAAGCTTAGAGAACACTAAGAAAGATTTTAAAAACAAAACCAAATCAAACCCTAAACACATCATATTCAAACTCCTGGAAACCAAAGATAAAGAGAAAATCTTGGAGGCAGTAAAAGAAAACAGAAACTTAAAGAGGAACAAAGATAAAAATTACAAGAGACTTCTCAACAGAACTCCACAAAGCAGAAAACAATGGAGTGATATCTTTAAAGTGATGAAAGAAACAAACTGTTCAAAAGTATCACATGTACCCTGAAAATTTGTACATTTATAATGTATTGATAAAAAAAATTTTAAAAGGAAACTGTCTATCCGGAATTCTATACCCAGCAAAAATATCTTTAAAAAATGAAAGAGAAATAAAGACTTTTTCAGAGAAATAAAAACAAAGAATTTATTACTAGCAGACCAATTTTCCAAAAAATGTTAGAGGAAGTTCTTCAGGACAAGAATATAATACATACATACAAAGAATATAATACATAATACATAAAAACTTGTATCTATATGAAGAAATGAAGAGCACTGGAAATGGCATTAATGAAGGTAAACATAAAATTCTTTTTTTCTCATTTTAAAGTGCTTGAAAAGATAACATACTATCTAAAGCATATAGTAATGTGTATTTATAACATAAGAATAAGTAAAATGTATAAAACATTAGTAAAAAGAGGAGAGAGAAGAACTGAAAAACTATTGTAAATTCCTCGAATGCCATGTGAAAACAGTATAATACCATTGGAAGGTAGAATAATTAATAATTAAAGATATATATATATATATATATATATAGTAAACTCTAGAGCAACCATTAAAAATTATTTTAAAAGAGGCATAAAAAATCTCAGCTTTAATTTCTAATCAGGTAAATACCAATAGCTATAACCAAGCTCTTTGATTTCCTCACTAATTTTTAAGAGTATAAGAAGGTTCTCAGACCAAGAAGTTTTAAAATTGTTGATGTAGCATCTTGAAGGCCTGGTAAGGAGTTCGGGTCTCATTCTAAATGTGATTGGAAGTTCTTGGAGAGTTTTAAGCAAGGGAATTAGATGACCATATTTGCATTATAAATAGATGTGGAGAATGGATTATAGAGAGCAAGAATGGAGGTAGAAGACCAATCAGGAGGCTACCATCCTTATCCAGGCCACATGTGGTGATGGTTTGGACAAAAGTGGTGGCAATGGAAATGGATAGCAGTATGTAGATTAGGATGATTTTTAGACATCGAGTGGATTATAATGACTTTCTGATAAGGGAAAAGGATTAATCAAGGATAATTCCTAGATTTTTAATCAACCTTATTTATTAAACTTCATCCTTTAAGTGTTCAGCTAGATGAGTATAGAAAAATATATATACACATATGAAACCACTGCCATGATACAGAAATAATTTTTTTTTTTTTTTTTTTTTTTTACCAATCCTAAGCATTCTTTGTGTCCCTTTGCAGGACGCTTAGATTTTTCTACTTTAGCAACTGAAAGAGTATAAATTTCTAAGGTACATCCGTTAAGGGAGGAATATGTTTAGAAGAAGGAGTGGATGGGAATTAAGAATTCTGGCACTAGACTGATTATTTCCAATGGTTATGTTTTATATCTGCCAAGAAGAGCTCCGTATCCATTGCTCCTTGCTCCTCTCCAACGGGAGGAGAGCGCATCTGTGCCCCGTGATGGCACACTGTAGCTCCCTGTGTAGTACATTTACTGTGCTGCACAGCAATTGCTTTTATATCCCCAAATACACTGAGCTCCTAAAAATAATGACTGTGTGTATTCCTGAACAGAGTCGGGTACATAATGGGCACACAATAAATGATTGCATCAATAATCATTCACAAATGCTTGGTGAATCAATGAACATGAATGAGTCTCGGTTTGCTGGAATTTCTCATCATTAACAAGATGCCATTCTTGATACCTGACTGGAGTACAAAAAAAATGTACCATCATCCCCCAGTTGCGTGTGGATTGTAAAGTAATGTTTCATTGGATGAGAGACATCTTCCTTGATGTGACTTTGGCTTTTTTAGGCAACAGATGGTATCTGAAAGATGGCTGGCTGGCATGAAAAGGCATTCTAGAATTAGAGTGATGATAACTGATCAATAGAGACTCCAGCCTCTTGAGGCTTTGAATACTCACACAAGGCATATAGATAATCTTCAAAATATGTTCCATTCATATGTTCTGTAATACACTCAATGCCATTACAGAAAGGTCTCCTTCTGGGAGAACAATGATGTAGGCTTGAACAGCATCACATTTTAAAAATCAAGTATAACACACATACAAATAAAATACACAGTGAATCCACCCATGTAACTATTAACCAAATGAAGATATAGAACATTTCCAGTACCCAAGAATCTAAGAGTAAAGGAAGAGAAATTGAGTAGCCAGTCTGAATTAGTGAAAACAGACTAAAATGTAGAGAATTATATCTTTAATTGCATTTTCATTTCCACCTATTAAATAAGGAAAGCAATTCAGATGCCATCTTGCATGTCATGGGGAGCAGTATAATATTACTTGAAAGTAGATTGGTTAATTAAAGATGTAACCCCTAGGGCCACCACTAAAAATCCTTTTAAAGAGGTATAAAATTGTAGGTAATATGTGATTACCTGTATTTAATCATCACATTTCTTGTTCTTTTATGTGGGATGCATTTAGAAGGTAAAATATATTTTTTAACTTTCTCCCCTGAACTCTTACTATATTTATATTTCCATTTGCTTAGCAAATGGTCTTATCAGAGAGGGCAGAAAGAAAAAATTCAGCATGGAAGCAGCTTAATAATTGAAATGTCCAAATTAGCGGGGTCTGAGCTGAAAAGGTTATACATGTGATATTATAATAAAGAGTTATGCTCTGCATTTCTTGTCCTGGTCAGCTGCATTCTAGATAATTGGTGTTCTGGGGTGAGAAGACCAGACTACTTCTTTGAGCACCTTATGGAGTCACTCACTGATTTGAAATATGTCAACACTCGAAGAATGAAAACAAGAGATATCAAAATAATTTCTACCTGTCTTTCATCTAAAGTCAGATTTACTGGAATAGCTTTAAAGGCATAAGCCATTTCTCTAGGAGAATCCTGGCTAAGAGACTAACATGCATCACATAACTAATGTTTTTCCAATAATAATAATATCTTGTATTTATAATCTGCTTTTAACTTTTCACTGGGTTTTACACATATTATTTCATTTAAGATCATTTTAAATGTCTCCTAAAATGCACATAATTATTGGATTTCAAACAGAGGTGAAACTTGCAACTGATTTTGAAGTAGTCCTAAGTTGCTTCGGACGTACCCCCAAGAACATGTCCTCTGTATCAAGAACAGTGTGTGTCTTTAAACCGCCTCTGTTAAGAGGCTGACAGTTGACAGATTACTGTAAGAGCCAAGCTCTTTTCCAAGTCCCTCCCAGAAATCATTAGCATGTTTTTCAGATATGGAGTGTTCAGAATTGTTTTTAATTTGGAGCCAAGAACTTTGTCTTTTCAGCTGATTTCTTTTCTTGTTTTTACCTGTATCCCCTTAAGCTGGGATTCTAAGGAGAGCGATTACAATCAAACAGGTACTACCTTCTTTTTGTGGCCAGGGAGAGAACATTCTGTAAGGCAGGGGAATTATTGATAGAAGGAATTGCAGATTTTTAAGTAAAACCTTCCACAGTGAGATTGCACTAGGCATTTGGGAGGGAAGGGGTATTGCTTGAGGGTATTACAAAGTTGCGGGGAGAGATAGGTTTGGTGAGACCAAAAATACCCATCCAGGAGGAAAATAATTAAAACCTCCATAGATCTGGCCAGTGCTCATAGTGAATAATCTGAGAACCCAAAGGCTGCAGCTATTTGCATATTCCTTTACTATGGTGGGGCTTTGGAGCCTGAGTTTAAGACCAGATTATGTTTGATTGTTAACTCAATGGCCTAGGGTGACTTACTAAACCTCTCTAGGGCCTCAGTGTTCTCCCCATAAAATGGTGAGGAAAACAGCCCAGAGAGGCTAAATAATCCACCCAATGTCACAGAGTCAGTAAGCAGCAGTGCTAGTGTTTGAACCAGGGCACATGACTCCAAAGCCTTAACTCTTAGCCTCAATGGCTTGATGAAGGCCAACATTCAGCTATAGCATTATTTGGTTTTGATAAAGAGCCCCTATGTCCCAAGTTGCCCGAGACAGTTTGGTTTATGCCTCGTATAATTATTAACAGCACCCCCTCTTCACTTCTGAAATTGTCCCTACCTTGTTTGGACAATAAATCTTATGGTCGCCTTCGTCTACGGTTACTCTTTACCCTGTCTCCCGTCTCATTCTTCCGTTTATTACCAACCCCCAGACCCCAGTACCGTATGATGCCCTGAGCTTCCTCCACTCTCCTGTGTCGGCACCTTTAGGGCCAGACTGCTACAGATGTCACCAGGACTGCATCAGCTCTTGCAGATGCCATAGCTACCCCTCTGCTCGCCATAATACCCTTCATTCATCTTCGGGTTCCTCTGCCTGCTCTGACACTATGCTTCAATTCCCACTACTCACATAGCGGTCTTACCGCGGGGATGCGCTCGGTGACCACTTTGGATGCCACTTCCGGCATTGTTCCTTAGGTCTATGTGCCCACAGTCCCCTGATTCCAGAAAATTGTCTAATTTGTTTTTGAAACATCATGACTTGGCTTTGTGACTTTGTGTCTGCTCATAAGAAGCTCATGATCACAAATGACGGTGAATATTCTCAAGCTTGGTGGCTCTCCCTAGAAATAGCCTGTTCACCCGCTAGGAGGAAGGAGAACACTGAATATCTACATACTCTCTGCTGAAAACCTCATTCGTTTAGAAATTAATCTTTTACAAAATATTTTTCATATAAAATGCGTATGTATCTATAAATAGGTGATAAAAGAATTGCCTCTGATGTTAGAAACAAAATAAAGGAATGCGAGACTGAAACAGTGAACCTGTAATTTCTACCCGGTTAAGGGGTACCATCACCTTCTCTCTGCTCCCAGTCGGCACCCTGTTGCGTCTGCAGGCAGGCTGGGGGGACCTACCTGCAAGGCAACAGCAGCCCCTCGGTGGTCTGTCCCCACTTTGCTGAGTGAACCTGCTCCGCATCTGCACAGGGGCCTGAGGTGGAAGATTCAGAAGCTTCTTTCAACTTCCTTGAAATCCACTTCAGATCTTGATGTCCAGCACCTTCCGCCATTATGTGACTCAAAAGATACAGACTTAAAGCCCTGCTGTACCATCATGGAGATCATTTGATGAGAAAGTACGCGCCAGACACACAGTGGGCACGCAGTAAATACCTGCATCTGTTTCTTCAGCTAAGATGCAATTTAAAGTGGCTCTTTTTTGGAACAGTTTGCCATCATCCAATAAAGTCCACAAATATTTAAAGACTCTTGGGATAATCCTTTATATCTCTTTCCCAGTTAGAATCTTCTTATTACCTTATTTACCCTGATGTAAATAATAATGGTTGTCAATGTCATCAGTGAATGCCTGGCTCAAGGTCACATAGCTAGGTGATGGCTACCCCAGGCTCAAATCCAATATTCTGAAAAATCCCTTCACATATCTCTTTACTTCTTTACAACATAAAACCAAAATAGCCAAAGCAAAGAGGTGGAAAATCCAGTGTATGAAAAGGGATATGTCTTCAGACAGCTTGTTAAAAAAAATAGACCCAGCATTTAAATGAATGCCCTGGCCTTCATTTATGTTCAGGCAATTCAAAGTGCAGGAGGGAAGCATAGAGCAGGGTATGACCATCGCCACGCTGTGTTCATCTAATGCATCTGGACAGCTTAAAGAGACACGTGCAAGGAATTTGGCAAATTTAAATGTCCTCTGACACTTGGTAGTAAACATGAGCATCCAACTTCCCCAGCTTCGTTTGCTTTATTACTGAAAGTATACTCTTCTCTCTGTCTTTCTCTTACCCAGTTAAAAAAATTATATTAAATGACATCTTTGTAAAAGTGCCAGAACACTGGGGAGAACAACAGAACACTCAGTTTAGCAAGAAGTGTGTTTTATATCAATCAACTTGCCGAACGTGAAAATCCAGAAAGGAAGAAAGGAAAGTGGAAACAAAAATATTTAAAGTTGAATCCTCAGACCCAAAGGGAATGGAGTTTTAAGTCACAGAACTGCCTCTACGTCCCAACCTCAACAGCGAGGGCATCCTCCTCGCCCAACGTTTCATTTCTGTGTTAATTAGGGATGGCTGATTTTTATAAAAGAAACTCTCAAGCTTACTCAAGGAAAGAGGGAGGTAATGTAAGGATACAGCATGCAGTGTAGAGCTGTATGTAAGAATATGAACTTTGGAATAAGGCAGAACTGAGTTTGAATCCTATTGCTACCAGTCACTAACCATGAGACCTGTGAGGGCAAATTACTTAAGCTCTCCAAGCCTCAGTTTTGTCACCCATAAAATGGGAATAATAATAGTTCTTACTTTAGGGTTGTTTGAGAATGAAATGAAACAGTGTATGCACTATGCCTTGGGTATGTGTGCAATCACATTGGCCAGTGTTTGTTTATTGGATACTAAGTTTGGATACTGAGTCTTCCTGGAGACTAGAGATGGAAAGTTGGTAGGAATGGAAAACTCTTCCACTTCTCTGGGGCCACACGTTCATTCTTTTTGTGTCTTTCACAGTCTTTCGCCTTTTTGTTTTCTTTCGACTTTTCTCTCTCGAATGACTTCCTCAGTTTTCTCTTTCTGTCTCGAATGACATGGCCCAATAGGACCACTAGTCCTAAATCTACTTGACTGTATGTTCCAGTGCCCATCAACAATTGACTATGGATTCTGAATATCTTAGTTCAAACCAAGTTCAATAAAGACAACCTGACTGGTTGCTGGCCAGCCAATGGATTGACACCCTGGGTCAGTTTTTCACTTACAATAGAATCAGGTTAATGGTTGAGTTGTTGACTTCCAGGGTCAAATAAGTGCTGCTATTTATCCTGACTTTGCAATTCAGAGTGTTTCCTTCCATCATTCCAGGTCCTCTGGCTTTTAGAGTCAATGCTTTCCTTGTCTAAAATCCAAAATATCTGTCACTTAATATGTTTGGGCTTCTTGTAAGTTCTGCAAACCTTTCAAAGGGACATTTCGAAAGCTTCTGGACAAAGATAATTGTGTCAAAAGGGAAACAGCTGTTTCGGTATTTGCAGAGGAGAATAAAATTAAACAAATAGCAGAGAAGAGGCTCGGGTGTAATTAGAACTGGATTAGAGCAGCATTTGACTCACCACCCTGCAGCTTGATTCTTCTACTTCTGGATCCAGCCTCTTGCCATTTCTTGATTCAGTCTGATACTGTATTCCCACCGTTCATTCGGCATTTCCCTTTCATTTTTGTTATTCCCTCTTCCCAGCTCATTTCTCCATCCTTAGACTTTATTGCTACTTCTTTCCTTTCAAGATTCTTTTTCCTTTTGTTTTTTGTTTGTGTTGTCTGTTTTGTTTTTGGCTGAGCGAAAGAGAAAGGAAGAATATGATAAATTCTTACTTTCCTCTTATTTATGTCTGGGAAGGATCATTTTAACATTTTATGTGGTGAAATCTCACAGAACTCATTAAAGTCAGTTTCAAAAAGCATAGTATTAATTTCTTGCTGTTTGCATGTAAGCTATTTCAGCCAGTTTTCCAAATGTTTAAATACATGGTCAGAAGCTGTGGTTTACCTCCCGACTTTGTTTGGGAAAACCAAACTGAAACAGCAGGGCTTTTTCTCGTTAGCCTTGGTTCATGACCACAGAGTTGCTTCCTTGCATCAGATTTACGTTGTTCTGGTGTGTCTTGAATGTGATAAAGTCACAAAGTAACTCACTCGGGAAATCTCTAAGTTCACGTCTATCAGAAAAGATTTATGTGCGATTATAAAGATGCCAGCATTTTTACTTTTATTAAAATATCAGCAACAGCTGATCAGCAGTATTTTTCATAGATTTGTTGCACAAATACTTGCCAAGCACCTACTAAGAACTAGAAGCAAAAGGAGGTAAAAGTGTGCGAGACAGACACATACTGGCAGCTGTTTAGTGGAAGAAGAGCATAATAAATGGATACATTGCACAATTGTTTGAATTTCCCCGTATTATTGTGGAATAATTATGCTAAGGATTATTAGAAACTTTGACACATTGATTTTATCCTTAGAAGAAGAGAAGTCACTAAATAAAAGAGTTTTGAGTGTTTTTTATTCATTTAAAAAAATGAGATATAAAAGTCAGAGGATATCAAAAATGGGCAGGGGGAAGGAGGGGAGTGGAAAAACACCTACCTATTGGGTACAGTGAACACTATTTGGTGGTGGGCACATTAAAAGCCCTGACTTAAGCATTATAAAAGATACCCATGTAATGAAAACATTTGTATCCCCTTAATATTTTGAAATAAAAAAACTAAATGAATTTCAATCTTAACCTGAAATGTCAATTTATGTCCACTTTGTATTTATTCACATATTTGACAGATATTAATATTTTCTGAGCCTCTCTTTGAATTAAGTTTGTGTTCCATGATGCAAATACAGTGATATAAAAAATTGTTTATTACTGAGCCAGGTATTAGGCAAGTAATTACATACATATGTATTTTTAAAACTTAAGCTCAGTGCTATGAAGAAAAAGTAAAAAGATCTGTGAGGGCATCCCAGGGAACCTAATTTAGTTTACGGTGTTAGGATATAGAGCAGTGTATGAGTATATGGGAGCTGTATTTAGACAGGTCTAGGTGACAGTTCTGACTGCACTACTTGCTAGTTTCATGACCTTGGGAGAGTGACTTTACTTCTTTAAGCCCACATCTGTGAAATGGGCACACGAGTAAATGCTTTCTATTCCAATGGCTTATTGCAAGAACCAAACAAGTATTCATCCGTAGAATAAGAACTTTCAAAAAGTATCCTATACTGTTAATTCTAAGAAAGCGAGCAGAACTAGGAAACACAAAACAAGAAGGAGGAAAACAGACATTATCTGGAAGCATCTATGCTCACAAAATTCCAGTGTGGCACAATGCTATGCTATTAGCATTATTTGCAGAGAGCCCAGAATTCTCAGTGCTTTCAAACCTTTCTTTATTCTGAAAGTCAGTGTCCCTGTTTTTGAATGTTATGGTCCCATTTCCTCTTGATCCTGAAGTCGGTGGGGGGAAGAGTGTTGGGGGCTCTGTGTTGGCCTGGCCGTGTGTCCACCTGAGATCATGTCTTACATCCATTCCCTCTGTTATCTGCACGTCGTCCATCTTGGTCCCTGACATGCCTTGAAATACGAGCTTTGCCTCAGCCAGGCCTCTTTTCACATTCTCCTTCCCAAAGCTAGAAGCAAAATAATTGCTTTTCAAGTGTGTTTAGGGCTCGAGGATGGTAACAGAGTGGACAGCCTGAGACCCAAATGCCCTATTGATTTACTAAGCACGCAACTTGGAGGCAGGCAGGCCAGCGGCCACACACGGCCCTTCAGGGGGTCATGTCTAGGAGGCCCTTCCCACTCCTCAACCCCAAGCAAGGGTTTTGCATGCAAAACATGAGCAAGAGTAAGGCAGATTCTTCACCAATACATTTCTTCTTGGGGTCCTGTGTCAGAACTCTTAGAAAAGATGGGTGAAGAAATACGTAGGTGCAGAATTCTGTCATATCAGTATTCTTCCTTATCAGTTTATGGTTTTGGAATAAAGACAAAAGCAATAATGATAGTCAACATTTTTGAACCACCTATAGTGTGCTGAGAACTATGCCAAAGAATGCCCTGGTATGTTCTTTTTTGTGGTTACAACCACCTTGTGGGGAAGGAACTATCATTGTCTGTGTTTCAGGGATGAGGAAGGTGAGGCTCACAGAGATTCTCCCTTGTCTAAGGCCTTCTAGCTCCTAAGAGGCAGAGCTGGGGTTCCAGACCAGGTCTTCCTGCTGTGTCCACTGGAACACAAGATAATGAGATTATACCCCTAGATGTTTCTTCTCAGTCATTCACTCACCCATTCAACAATGATTTATTGAGTATCTACTGTCTGCCAGGCAGAATTCTTGGCACTGGAGAAAACAAGTGAGAAACAGGCACAAGTCCTGCCCTCATGAAGCTTACATTTTAGCAGAAGGAGGTAAATTTTATACTACAGTGGAAAGTGTTAAATGCTAAGGAGAGAAATTAAATAGGAGGGAGCATGACATAATTTTAAATAGGGTGGCTAGCGAAGGCTCAGTGAGAAGACAACAGTTTGCATATTTCAAACATAAGGCTTATCGTTCAGGGCCCGGTACTGAGAATATACTTGATACAAGTTCTTTTCCTTCCTCCTTAGAGAGTTTTCTTAGGAAGATTAGAGCCTTCACAGGAAGTCTTCTCCAGCATCTCCGAGCAGGCCACGTGTACGCTGACCCCCAAATGTATAAAGACATTTGCAAACATCCTGAATTAGTATGTTTTCTCTTGGCACGTCTCTCCTGAAAGTCACTGGGTATGGAAATAAACAAGTACTTTGGACTTAGAAATTCTATTAAGACCTCTTTTGGTTAAGAGCTGATGTTGAAATAGGTTTGAGTGTGAATACTGTTTTTCCATCGGAATAGGTTTAAAGATAGAGATGATGGTAAAACAGAGCTGCCAGATGAATTTTCTATTTGGTCAAAAGCTACCAGCAAATTTACTAGCGAAGAAAAGCCCTGATCATTATGCCCATAGCTCCTCAATACGCTCAAAAGAAAAACCACAAAATGAACCATGTGAAGCTTAAGTTTGCAGACTTGCCTCCTAGAATACAATCAAAGAACATACAGCAACGTAGAAGGTGGCAAAGATAGGCCTTACATGCATACACATGCATCCACATGTACATATATACATACATACCTTTCAATTTTCAGCCTTGCCCCAACTGTAACAGTAACAATTCCTAAGATCAGTGGGACAACGTCAATATGTCACACACTAGCAATGTGAATTTGTCACTCAGGAAAGAGCTTGGGCTAAAGTAAACTTTTCTATCATCTTTGAAGAATATGGTCAAATGAACAGCATAGATAAGACAGCAGGAGACACATACAGCTTTTAAAAATAAAACTATTTTAAAGTGATTGGTACAACCTGAGCACCAGTTCCTGGCCTGCAATGAGGGTGTTAATTACAAATTATTTTTCATCTCTTGGCAGCTCCAGTGGGAACTTTTAGTCCTTAGACAGTCATTTGCCGTTATTCTCTGCCCTCGAAAGCAATACCTCTACATCTTCTTAGAAAGTGTCCACACTTCAGGTTTTACAGTGATTCCAAATGACCATTACTCCTAATTAGTGAGATTTGCCACTTGGGGGCTTTGCTGTAGCTGTGTGTGAATGTCCTACAAATGACGGGCTGCGGATTTTTAATATCAACATTTCACTTCCCTTCAGGTGCTGGCTTTCAACCTGCCTTGCCCTTTCACCATTTTTAAGAGTTAGGTAAGTAGGATTAATTTCTGTTTCAATATCTCCAGCTGTTTTTGAATCATTAATTCTGCTTTTACTGCAGTAGATTTCCTATTCATTACAGAATAAAAATGAACATGCCTTGGGGCATTTCACATTCTCCGAGCCTTAATGTTAAAAAAAAAAAAAGAAAAGAAAAAGCTCTTTCTGTACCTCCTCAAACTTAATGCACTCTCTGAGCTAATTTGTGTCTGGTGGTGACATGCTTATATTCCTAAAAATCAAGACACTTTCCAGTTTTGACCAGTTTCATTTGTTCAAGCCTACCAAAACAGGTCAACCACAGGGACCATACTGTGAACCATGCAACAAAGTAATTCTGTACTTTCACTGAGATATTTATTTCCTCCCTAAGTTTCATATAGTATTATATCACTCACCCAGGAACAATTTAAATTCTTATGGAAAAACCTGATCTTTCACTGGTGAAATGAGAAAAAGGATATGAGGTAGTTAGAATTAATAGGAACGTAATGCTAATGCTGAAGTTGAATGGAAATTTTGGAAACTATATAGTAAAGGTCAAAACTCAAGTCTTTCCAGGGGATTGGCCAGTAACTTAAAGGTTTCACCCGGTCAAATCAAAACATATTGGAGTCCAGTGGGCAAGGTTGCGCACAGGAGATCAAGTACTCCATGTAAGTTATTCAAGTTCACTATTTAAAGATATGTCAACAAGCAGAAAAATATGCAAGTCAAATAAATCACATCAATAGGTCATATTTGGCCTGTGGACCATCAGCTTAGAAACTTGGTCACAGAAAATACTAGTCAAGCTTTTAGTTATCTGGGCCAGGAGAAAGAATGGGTAATCTAGATAGCTGATATTATAGACAATCAACTCCTAAATGACTTTCCAAATCACTTGCATTTGTCTTTAAGGTTGGATATTTATCTATCCAACTTGTTATGTTCTTTCTTGGCTTTAGTGTAAGGCTATTTGCAGAGCACAACAAAATGGCATCTTGATGTTAGGAATTCACTGTACTCAATCTAGAAGGAAGGCCAGCCAATTGCCAACACTTGTATCACTCCTTTCTGCATCACATGGTTTTATAACCCAGCATTACAAACCCTCTTGTCCTGTAGCACTGTGGTCCCCAACCCTTGGGCCTAACGGATGGGTATCAGTCCATATCAGTCCATGGCCTGGTAGGGACCAAGCGGCAGAGCTCCACAGCCCGGCCACCCTGAGGTCCGTGGAAAAAATTGTCTTCCATGAAACTTAGGAACCAGGGGGCCACACAGCAGGGGTTAGAGGCAGGCCAGCGAGGGAAGCTTCATCTATATGGCCAGTCCCCATCGCTCACACCACCACCTGAGCTCCACATCTACCTCCACCCGCCTCCCCCAATCCAAATTGTCTTACATGAAACCGATCACCAGTGCCAGAAAGGTTGGGGACCACTGGTGTGGCATTCAGCCTGCAACTCACTTGTGAAAAAATATCACGTGTGTGTGTATATATATATATGTATGTATATTATTGTTCCCACGGATATCCACATATAGATTTCAAAGAAATTGGCTCTTTCCCAGTACTGCCTTTCATTCTTGCTATGTATATTTCCAGTAGACACGAAGGCCATGAATCTGGAAAACTCCTTTTCACAGACAAGAAATTCTCAGGCTTTTTTCCCCCTTTTTATTTATTTATTTTTTTTAGTGTGTGTTAGAACCAGACCCAGACCCAGGAAATTGGAGGAAATTTTAATTATCATGTCAATTAAATGGTAGGGTATCATTATCTGTAAAGATCAGATGTGTTTCTTGGATTGATGAGTAAAAAATTCCCCTGTAGTGGTTCTCTTCTTCCCATGAGCATCTCCATCCCTTAGGGTGTCAATATCTTGACTATTTCTTTCCGATTCCTCAATAATGTACTCAAGACTTCACACCCTGGCCTCACATTTTACTTTTCCTTTCAGCACTATGTTGTCAAGACTTGCCTGTCCTATGTCCCATTCCATCAGATCCCATGTGTGGATGGCTGCTGCTGGCTGAATGTTACCCATTCTAGGGAGCATGTTGATATTTTAAGGCAGGGTGAGAGACTTGCTGGCAGTCCTCAAATCATACCTGCATAGGTCAGTGACTATTCCTCTTAAACACAGGATTGCCTCCAAGATACGTGCAATACAACGTAAAGAAGTATTTCTCCCCCAGACAAATAACCCTGAGAGCAGCAGTGCTCAAAGGATAGTCCCTGGCCCAGCAGTGTCATCTGGGAACTTGGTATTAATAGAAATGCAAATTATTGGGCTTAAATGCAGACCTACTACATCAGAAACTGTGGTCCAGCAGTTCGTATTTTAATAAGCAATTCTGAGGCATGTTAACCTTCCAGAACTACTTGGGGGTATTTTCCTCCATAGCTCTGTAGGTAGTTTAATTTTTTCCACTAATCTCCCCAACTAGACTGTAAATTCCAAAGGAGCAGGGAGCTCACCTGCTTGTTTAGCATGAAAGCCCCTGACTCTAGCATTAATGCCTGGTACACAGTAGGTGCCCAACATGCATTTTTGAAGGTATGAACAAATACACAAGCAATTGGCTGAATGCCTATTTCTGTAGTGACACACAGTTCATATACGCTGCAACTTTCCCAGCCACCATGTTGGCAGGATAGCGTGGGGTTAAGTAGGGATTCGCATGAGCTGTACTGCATGGGTTTATATCTCTGCAGTACCATCTATCAACTGTATAACATTTGGCATGTTGCTTAACCTCTCTTTGGGCTTTGATTTTCTCATTTCTAACATGTGGATGATAATAGTACAACCTAATGGGGTTGGATTTTTTTTCTCTTTTTAAGAATACATAAGTCGTGGTGGTGTTTGTTAAGATTTTACCACTGCAGTGCTCTCCTTCGCAAGTGGTAACCAGGCCACTCTCCAACCAAACCTGCAGAGACTCTGACAAAGGTCCGATGGAGTTTGCCCTGCCCCTTTCTTAGCATAATATTAAGAAAACTATAGTCATGCAAACCTTAGTCCAACTCCTAGTTTTGTTATTATCCTCACCATGATTTATTACATAGTTTATTACTGCTATTAATATTTGCATTGCAAATAATGCCTTGTGAGAATTTTTAAGTAGACTCTCTTAATCTGGCTGCATAAACAATATCAATGGTCTGATATGGTTTCCATGGTAAAGCCTCTCTCTTTTCTCGCTTTTTGACACAGACCTATATTCCTCTTACCTTTACTAAGACCTCAAACTGTTGTCATGGTTAAACCATTAAAATACAAACAAGTTGGGTTTTTTTCCTTCTGCCACATGCAGTAATGTGCTATTTATTATCTGTTTCTGACTAAGCCTCATTTTGTTTTTAATGCTCAGCATTTTCCTTTCTGCAGAGAGCCATAGATTTGGCAGGAGTTCAAGTAAAGGCTGAAAATACTTCTTAGAAACTATTTTAATCCCAAATAGTTAACGTTTGGAGAACAGGTTGAAACGTATGTAATATAGGCACCAAAGTGTAGGCAATTATCTCCAAAGGGCAAGAGGGGACAGAGAATAAAGGCCGTGCTGCCCAGAGGTCGAGGGTAAAGAACTAGAGAAATGCCTTCTTTGGCTTTCCAAAGGTCACGATGTCAGCTGAAGAATGGCATGATAAGGCAAATGGAACAGCTCGATAACACCCAAATGGGTGTATTTATTCGCACAGCTCTGGCCCCACTATTCGAGCTCTTTTTCTATCCACTGACAGCCATTCTGAGCATTATAACAAGATCCAGAGCAGGGTGTCTAGAAACCCTAATGATGCTCTGTACAGAGTGGATGAAAGGTGACAAGGCGGAGAGGAACGTGCGCACAAGTTTTGGCTCAAAAATCACGCGACTTTCAGAAGTTCTTTGTGTTGGCTTGAACCTTCGAACGACACAAAGACAATAGCTCCTGCCTAATGTTTCTGAAGATAGACATGGATGTCCCCGAGTTAGAATTGCCTTCTAATTAAATAATGCTATTTGTGGTGCCCTTGCAGTATTGCATGGGACGGGACAAGCTGCCTCTGGTCTTCGTTTCCGTAGTTTTGTCCTGCCATTTAACCATGTGCATTGTGTTGACTCATACACAATTCTCAGTGAAGCACTCTCCGTTATGGCATTGCTGTAAGGCAGTGCTAATTATTATTCAATGTCTGCAGCGCAGCTATTAAACAATGTGATTTTCAGAAAGGAAATAAACTGTCACAAACATAACACCAACTTGCAGGATCAGTTAGGGGAAAAATATGAGGTAAGGAGGAGGAAATCCTTACTTAGTATTACAGAAAGAAATTATGACAAGCTGTGAAAAGTTCCATAGGTTTTTGTAGCATTCAAATCTTTCCTTGAGGACCAACTTCTATGAAAATACACTACGCCTGGAATTTGCCCTGTCAAAGACAGACAGATTTTTTTAATTGAATCTTGCTTGGAAAGTAGTGAATTTTTTAAATCTGTAATTTGCTTTTTATGTGAAGGGAGAGACATTCTGTTTCTCTTCTTTGGGGGATTGTCATAGTCCTGTAAAAACAATCACTGTTGGCCCATTTATCTCCTGCTTCATCAAACTGTGATGTGGGATGGAAGTATGTATATGTTCGCAATACAGATTTTTCATTGCTATATTTTACAGTCATGTTGGCGAGTGGCCCTCATTTATTTTCTAGAACATTTCAAACCCGATGACAACTCTTTAGTCTTTGTTTGTTAACTGTGTCCTGCCTGTCTACCTTTTCATGTCATAATTGCTTTCAGGGAATAGATAAAACAGAAATGGAATATTGCTTTGCTTAATATTTTTCAAATCAAATACATCAGAGCACAACCATCTGTGAAAATACATTTCAGCTTTCATCAAATTCTGCCATGGCTTCTTTGAGGATTAATAATCCCTTCACATGGGTGTGTTTCTATGGCTAATGTCATGTTGGGCAAAGACTAGGTTCCATTTATGTTCTGACTCAGGTAAAAAAGAAAAAGGCTTGTTGAAGGGAGAAACGATTGAATATTTTCACTCCTCAAATGTTGTTACTTGCAGAACAAGTGCTTTTAGAAAGGAAAATATAGTTGGGGAGCTTTTCTTGGTGGGAAACGGGGAAGTAAAAGCCGTATTCGCTTTTCCTGTGTGTGGAGTGCAACTCTCCACCAAGGAGAACATAGACTGTAGTCACATATCAGCATGTGTGAACAGCCTGGTTCCCTTCAAAGGTCCCTTTCTTTGGTTGATTCTGGGGAAAGAGGTTTGTGTCTCAATTGTCTTTTTGCCAGCAACTGTGATCCCCATCCTTTCTGCCCATCTTTGTCTCCCTGTGTCATTTTCCTCCATTTCCGTTCCCCAAAGCCCACTAACACACAGTGGTTGTATGTTCCCAGGGCTGGGAGATCGTATAGAACATGAAGCAACTAGAATTTTATTAAGAGACATCAGCATGTCTCAAAGTTCTTTGGCAACTACTTTGTCTTAGTTTGGGCTGCTATAACAATGTACTATAGGCTGGGTGGCTTATAAACAACAGAAATTTGTTTCTCATTGTTCTGGAGGCTGGAACAGGGTGCCAGCATGGCTGGGTTCTGATGAGGGCCCTCTTCTGGGCTGCACACTGCCAACTTCTTGCATCCTCACTGGCAGAAGGGGCAAGGGAGTTCTCTGGGGCCTCTTTTGTAAGGGCACTAATTCCCTTAATGAAGATTCTAGCCTCATGAACTAATTATCTCCCAAAAGCTCCACCCCCAAATATCGTCACATCAGGAGCTAGGATTTTAACCTCTGAATTTAGGGAAGGAAAAAACATTCAGTCCATTGCATTCCACCCCCAGCCCCCCAAATTCATGCCCTTCTCACATGCAAAATGCATTCATTCCATCCCAACAGCCTCAAAAGTCTTAACTCACTCCAGCATCAACTCTAAAGTCTAAAATTCAAAGTTTCATCTAAATATCTAAATCAGATATGGCTGAGACTAGAGATATAATTCACCCTGAGGCAGAATTTTTCTCCAGCTGTGAACCTATGAAACCAAACAGGTTATATGCTTCCAAAACAATATATTGGGACAGGAATAGGATAGACATTTCCATTCCAAAATGTACAAAAGAAGGAAGGGGTGTTGGTACCATGCAAGTCCAAAATCTAGCAAGGCAAGACCTATTAAATCTTAAGGCTTGAGGATCATCTTCTTTGGTTGATGCTCTGCCTTTTGGGCCCACTGGATCATATTTATGTATTTTTTAACCATTTAACAAGTATAACACTGACTACCATTTTTATTAAGTTCCTGTCTTTTTCAGATACAGTTTTTGTATATGTACCTCTAATCCCATTTTTTCCTAAGTCCCATGGATTTTTTTGCACAATTCTACATAGCATGACGGTTTTCAGGAACACGCATGTCGCATTATAGTAGAACTGACTTTGTGTTGAAGCACCTCGTGGCTGGCAACAGCAAATTACCACTACTGGGCCTCAAGAAAGAGAGAGAGATGTTATAGGGACACTGAGGGAGAGAGGGCCTCTGTAAGAGAAGGATGACTTGCTTCCACAAACACGAGGGCTGCCAGCCTGTGGTGCAGCATTATGGAGAGCCTGCGGAATACACGCCCTGACCTCACTCTCCAATCTTCAGCATTTATCTCCTGTTGGCAGAACCCAGCTGGACGCCATTGGGCTCAGGAGTCTGTTTTTAACGCAGTCCATAGTGGTCAGATCAAGCATAGAGCAGAGCAGGGTGGGAGGGTCTTCTTGCCCCTGATTTCAGGGAAATTAACTTTTAAGGAATTATTTTTATTTAATTATGTAGATCAACTTTATTCATCTTTTTATAGCTCTTTCTTATCTAGTCTGGGGGGTTAAGGTGTGTTTTGAATTCCTTTATGTAATGTTTAAGTCACATAAAGCCACAAGGAAAGACACAAGAGAGGCCCAGGAAAACAAAGCATTATATACTCACAGGTCCTAGAAACAGGAGGCACACGGGCAGGGCCACATGGGAAAGACACCAGGGTGGTGTCAGGAGGGAGAAAACAGGAGGGGGGGCGGTGCTTAGGCCATGGTCTTTATTGGGATTTTCATGGGAAAGTCAAGGCAGGGCAGGGTGAACAGTTTAGGACTGGCTAGTTTGGTAATTTGGAGCAGGCTGTAAACTCTAGGGCTGGTCCCTAGTTGCCTGGTCCCTGGTCCTCCGATGAGTAAGGCAGAGGAATACCATCTCCTGGGGTGTACTGGCGATGGAGGACGGATGGCTGGGGATTGGTTCGTTTGCATATCAAAGGCATGCTTGGCTGAACCCTTGCTATTTTAAGAATTGGCTAGTCCCTGGGAGAGGCAGTCTCTCTACAACCAGAAACGGTTTTTAAGATGTCAAAACATCATAACATACAGAAAAGAGAAAAATATATATACTAAGAGGAAACTCATTCATGTCTTTTTCTCAACAAAGGAGAATTTTTCCGCCAAAGAAGAGAAACTGCACTCTTCTCAAATTAACCAGTTTGAACCATAGCCAACATAAAAAATAACATTTCCCCATTTCTTATTATATATTCACACATATCTGTATTCATGGTCACTTCCTTTCAAAGGGCAAATATGTCTTCATCTTTAATGCTGGAATATCAGAATTTTGCCTCAATTGGTTGGTTACTGTTCAATAATTTATTATTTTCTGTGCTTAGTCAATACAAGGAGAAGGTATTTCTAGAACTTCAACTGTGTTGAAGATAGGAAAATCAGGTTTTGGGGGGCCTTTTTTGGTGTGTTGTTTTGGCAATATATGTCTCTTCTTCAGTCATGCTAAGGTGGAAGAGAGAAATCGTAAGGAGATGGTATAATTCACTTGCCTACATACCTCCCCTTGGAGATTCATTTTTTTATAGTGACATTACAAGACAGTTGGCCATTTTCATCTAACGTTCAAGTCCTGCAGTGGGAGGACAGTGACTTGAAACGAGCCTCTGTAGGTGCTGCCAGTTTGCCAGATGCCCTGGCTTGATTTAAAATTCAGAAGAGACCCTGAGCTCAGTCTTAAGGGCAGTTATACAGAAGGATGTGAAAATGGAAAGGAATAGATTTTTTATCAATTAGGATTTGTCTTCCCTGTCCAGAAGCAGCCTGAAAACAAGAGGAGAGGTATTTCATGTGGTCATGTACAGTTGAGATGTTTATATGAGGGAAAAAAAATACAACAAACTTCAACCGTCAAAAATGAGCAAAATATATCTTTTTTTTTTAAAAAAAAATTTCCCCCAAAGTTTCCCACTTTTTTGTTTTGAAAAAAGAGGCTCAAGTCTTATTCTTTCGTAAGTGAAATTTATTATGACATTAGCCTTAATTCACCTTGTTACATGCTTAGGTGAAGTGGAAAGCTCATGCTGGTTAACTTGGTTAACTTATGACTGGGAAAAATGATTTGAGCATATTGGTAAGTTAACAAGGATAATGGAGATGAAGACTTAGATCCTATTGGAGGCTCACAGACTTTTAAAAGTTGAGACATAACTCATATACTAAAAAATCTGCCCTTTAAAGTTGTACAATTCAATGCTTTTTATCATGTCCACAAAGTTGTACAACCATGACCACTATCTAATTTCGCAATGTTATCTGCACCCTAAAAAGAAACCCAGTACCCCTTAGCAGTCACTCTCCATGCTCCCTACACTCAATCCCTGGCAACCACCAATCTACTTTCTGTACAATGTATTTGCCTCTTCTGGACATTTCATAGAATTTGAATCCACTATACATGGCCTTTTGTGTCTGTGTTTTTTTTAATTTGAAAGCTAACATAGCTCTTTATTTCTTTTTTGTCGTGTGTGTATGTGTGTGTGTATGTGTGTCTGCGTGCATGTCTTTCACTTAGCTTGCTATTCTAAGGGTTCATCCATTTTGTACCATGTTTCAGCATTTCGATCCTTTTTAGTCTAGATACAAGTCCCTTATCAGATATATGATTTACATTTCCTATCATTCTGTGGGTTGTCTTTCCACTTTCTTGATGTTATCCTTTGAAGCACAGAAGTTTTTAATTTTGATGAAGTCCCATTTATCTGTTTTTCTTTCATCACTTGTACTTTTGGTGTGATAGCTAAGACAACTTTGCCTAAACTAAGATCGTGAAGATTCTCCTATATTGTCTTCTACGAATTTTATAATTTCATTTCTTATATTTAAATCTGCGATCCATTTTGAGTTAACTTTTGTGTATGGTGTGAGGAAGGGGTCCTACTTCATTCTGTTGCATGTGGATATCGGGATATCAAGTTGACCCAGGACCATTTGTTGAAAAGATTATTTTTTTTCCTATGGAGTTTTTTGGGTGCCTTTGTTGAAAATCAATTTACTATACATACAAGTTTCTAGACTCTCAATTATATTTCAGGTCATGGAGTGTAGGAGTCATATGCTGAAATGATTGTAAAGGGCATTCAGGCAGATGGCATAAATGAATGAATTGGATCAGGTATTCCTGGGGTGCATTGACTTCACCTAGTGGTTGCCTGATGGGAACACAGGATGAGTTTAGTCATATCTTCTGATTTCTCAAAAGAAGCCAGAAATTTAATTTAATTTAATTTTTTATCAAAACACCTTATTTTATATGTAGGCAATTAATTCAATTAAAAAAATACTAACTTGACAAAGAAAATACAACTTAAGGCTACACTTGGCCCATAAACCACCAGTCTTTTTTTTTTTTTTTGAATCCCAGATGTGCTTCGACTCTTTCATTGTGTAGATAAGGTTGTAAGGCCTCAAAGAGTTTAGGTGGCTAATCCTAAGTTTCACAGTTAATTTCTACCTCCCAGTTTATATGACTAATATGCCAACATTCTAAGAATTCATTATTTTTCTCATAATATTTTCTTATTACCATGATTAGATAAAGTGTTTTCATTTAATATTTTAAAAAACCACCTTTGAAACCTAAACAAATGTGTTGATTTGGGAATCATGTCAGTAACAGTTCTTCATTGTCATCATTAAAAAGAAGAAACCAAGCTGTTTTCAGAGGTGTAGTAGAAAAGCTTTGTTTTCTGAAAAGATGCCCCAGAAAAGCAGTGCACAAAGCAGTTCTTCCCCACAGAACACAAGCCACACACACACACACACACACACACACACACACACACACACACACCCTTTGCACCCAACAATGAACAAAGCATGCTGCTCAGAGTCTTCCTTCAGTTGGCATGATTGTAAATAAACCTCATATGAAAAGACTAGAACTCATCAGTCTCTATTTTATCTGCCACATCATGTGTTCAAAGCTTTTGTCAATAGTAGACATTTCCTTTCCTGAGATCCTCTCGATGTCATGTTTTCTCATTCCAATAACCACCCCTAGAGGGAAGTTCCCAACTCCTGTGACAGAATCTATTCTAAAACTGTTAGTGTCCAGCAATATGAAAGCATCCACTTCTCAACTCTTTCACGTTTGGTTCAGTTCAGCAAATATGTGATGAAGACAGACATGATATGGGTAATAGTTATAGGACTACTCAAATGCATAAAAAGCATGACAACCCAGGAGACAGACATACTAAGAAGAAACAAATAAATTATGATGAAAGGTGCCAACAATAGACTATAGCAGAATAGAGCAGGAACTTCTAATCAGGGGAGTTAAGCAAGTCTTCACACTGTGTGGGCATTTGTACAACCAGGAAGAGGGATTAGCACCCACCAAGACAAAAACAAGCAAACATGCAGAGACTCAGAGATAATCAACTGCATCTACACTGGGTTAAATCAAGCCAAGAATTAATGAAAAAATTTGGCCACCCTGAATCCTTCACCTGGTTAGCATTTGCCAACTACGTGTTTGATATTTAGGTAAAGCAACTGGATAATTGATGGAATTTTACTTTTCATCCACTTGTTCAGAATAGCCAATAACATATAGTCTGTGAAATCTTGACATAAAACTTTATTGCCCTTCTAATTTATTTCCAAGAAGTAGAAGAGAATTTAGAAGTAATCAAGAGGTTGTTTGGGGAAAATAAAGTTGTTTAAGATGGCCAAGTCTTCTTCTTTGGTTTCATGGAGAGGTACCTTGGGTATTTACAAAATATGTTTGCATCAAGTTACTTTTACTGCTTGATAAGATTCCTGTTATTTTTTCTTACTTTGCCAGAAGATCTCATTGCTTCTGAATTTTTGAGAAAAGATGGTATGTGAGTCTGAGAAGCAGATGACAAAATGCGATTAAATGAGCAAGGATCTAATTAGAGGAAGCATTTGTGAGAGAGAATGGGGCAGGAGCGGTAAGGATGCAAGAGCCATCCGAGGGTTAGACAAGTTTACCCTGCATGAAAGGAGTGGGAAGGAAGGTTGGGTGAAAGCGTCTTAGACTGCCATGCTGTCTAAGGGAGGTTTGGCAAGGCCACTGGGGAATCCTTGAGCCACGGTTGGCTGTTACAAGAATCCCTTGTCTCCCAGGAATGGGACTGCTTTAGTTTCTCCACCATGCCCAGTCATTTGTGGGGCAGCAGCTTGTGGGAAGCATGGGCTGGGTGCAGACGTGGTTGTGAATTTCAGACTGTAGCCACTGACTGTTGATTAATGACACTCCCTGTAATTGGAAGTTTTTGACGTGCAGCCTCATGGCAGACAAAAATGGTCCTCCTCCATTTTTGTTAGACATAGATGAGCTGTAATAAGAGACTCCAAAATTCAGTGACTTCAACAAGGTAAAATATTATTTATGTCTCAAATTGGAAGCTCAAACTGGATATTCAGAACCCAGGCTCCTTCTATTTTGTTGCTCTGCCATCCAAGGATTGTTGCATTTATTCACATAATGGGTGGGGGCCCAAGATCTCTCTCCACCATGCCTGCATTCCAGCCAACTGAACAAAAGAGAGAGGGTATCACCTTTCCTTTGAGGGGCATGGGCTGGAAGTTAGCCACCTTCTTTCTGCTCCTATTTCATTTGCCAGAACTCAGTTGTATTATTAATAGTTTCCCATGGCTGCTGTAACAAACTATCACAAACTCAGTGGCTTAAAACAACATAAATCTGTTCTCTCACAGTTCTCTTTCAGTTTCACCAGTGAAACCAAGGTGTCAGCAGGGCTGTGCTCCCTCTGGAAACTCCAGGGGAAAATCCTCTTTTTGCCTCTTCTGCTTCTGGTGGCTGCTGGCATTTCTCAGCTGTCATGGCATCACTCCCCTCTCTGCCTCTGTGGTCACGTAGCCTCTTCCTCTTCTGTATGTAATCTCCCTCTGCCTCCTTCTTATAAGGGCATTTGTGGTTGCAGTTAGGGCCTCCCCAGATAATCCAGGATAATCTCCCCATCTTGAAATCCTTAACTTCACGAGGCCTGCAAGGACCCTGTTACTATGTACGGTAACATTCTTAGTATCCAGGGATTGAGACTGGGATATCTTTGGAGACCATAATTCAGCCTACTACATCAGTTATGGCCACACTTAGCTACACAGGAGCTTGTGAATAATGGTACGTTTCTGGGCAGCTGTGTGCTATAGAATTATGGTTCCATTACTAAAGATAGAGGAGGAGATAGGATATTGGGTTTCAGTTTTCTTCCTCAGAAGTTTCTTAAAGGCATTGTAGTTTGAATCTTAGAGTAAACATCTCCCCATCATCAATTCCAAATTCTGCATTTTGTTGAGTGCTTTGAGCTCCAAGAGAGGTTGGAGTGGAAGTTTATTGGTTTTGCCTGCCCACCATTTAACATCCATTTCCCACTTTTTCTGGTAATGCTACTCTGATTTTCCTTTGGGCAAATACCCCCTCAAATTGCAGCCCATGTAATATGTGGTGCATGTAGCCTAGATCTGGCCAATTTGTATTTTCCATTGGTTCAAGGTGGAGTCTGAGGTCGGAAGGGGTTCTCCAAGACCATGGGTCTTTTATGGGAACTATTAGGAGAGGGGAGCTCTCTTTCCACTGGGATAGCTGAACTGATAGACATAAACCGGAAGTGCTGATGACTTTCTTTTCATGGGATGTAAAAAGCCTGCCTGAGAGTGGAGCCAACCTGCTGAGGGATGGGGAGAAACATGTTTCTTGGTGACATCATTGAATTGCCTGGATCCAGCCTCAACCGGACCAAATATACCCCTGGACTTTTTACGTGAGCCAGTAAGTGGCTCTTCCCTACCACTGCTTTCACTTGTCCTTTCGCCAACTGGACTGGATTCTGACACTTATAACCAAGAGGACTATCTGCTGAAAAGCTGAGTGATTTGCTAAAGGAAATACGTCAAGTTATAAGCAAAGTCAAAGTTAGAATCCATGTCGTCGTCCTTTTGAGCTACTCTATTATGCTGCTTTTCCTTCACTAATGGCTGTTGGCCAATTGCTTTTGATTCCGCTGTAAAGTGGAAGTTACTTAGTTACTTCAGCCAATCTTGATTTTTAAAGATGGCTTCAGTTTTTATGTGATTTCCTCTCATCTAGCCTGCAAGTTTCAAGAGCTTCTCAAAGAAACATCATTGACAATTACAAGTTGTGACAACGTTGAGTACCCTAGTTTTGTTTGGGAAACAGAGAAGGTAAAGAGAGTAATTTTTAAAGAACCTCCAAAAAGTAAGTAAGGAAGAGATTGATGACCTTTTTTGTTGTTGTTTCTGGCAGATTTATATTGCAATAAAAAATTTGTTCTGCAATCATTTAGCCCATGTGGTCAATATTAGACTTTTCAGTCAGAACCATTCATGTCTTCACGAGACTCTGAAGCTTTCTAAATATGTGAAAGACGCTTGCTAAAATGTTGAACTCAACATTCCCCCTGAAGTTCTTTCAAGACTGTTATTATGAATAGTTCAGTTTTAAGAAATTCCAGATGACTTGTGCACACCAAGATGAAAGATGAAGCATATAAGCAGCTGTGTGCAAGAATTATGCAGGAGTATGCAAATTCTAACCCCGGTGATGATGGAAATGTTAACCTTATGTTTCAGTAATAATAACTGCTCTGATCTAATAGTGAGCCAGGAGGGGCAAAGGGCATTTGGAGTTAAGAATTAAAAAGTAAAGAAGGCTTTTTCCCCCGCTACATGACATCAGGGTATTTGTCTGAATACCTTATTGTTTAGTGCAGTTTGCCATAGAAACACATATTAACAATGACATGTTCATGGCATAGGTACTTGTCATTAAATGTAAACCTGTTTTATAGAATTTGAGCCTTAAGCTTCCATAAAACAGGGTACTGATTTATTTTTATAGAAGCTGAATTCTTGAATTTAATAAACCTTCTGACAGTGTTAGAATTCAGTAGCAAGTATGGGTCAATCCTTTTTATGTTGAGAGAGGGAAAGAAAAAGAAAAGAAAAAAGCTAAGGAGCTTGAGGAAATGATAAAGAGAAGGTTGCTGAGCTGAGAAAGTGCTATAAAGTACTGGAAATAATAATCAGCTGTTACTAATTGAGTACTCACTATGTGCCAGGCTACACAAAGCACTTCAGAGTCACAATATAATTAAAGCTTCGGGATAGCCTTATGGGTTAGGGAAAATAGAGGCTTCCCTAAGGATTTCAAAGCTGGAAAGAGATGAGGCAGGATCTATTCAGGTATATCAGATCTCTTAACCACTCTGAAACATTGTGGATACCCTCAAACCTGCTCCTGTAACACCATGCCACAATCCAGCATACTGTGTTTTTCTCTTGTGCAACCAAAGTTTGCCAGGCAGACTTTGGAGAAGTCTTTTTAAATCTTTTGTTTCTTTTTTGATGTCTTTTAGATTTTTTAAATCAATCTTTATTTTGCAAGCAATACATAAATACATTATTTTATGATAATGAAATAAAAATAAAACAAAACATTACAGGGAAGTCTCGAGTTTGCTTTGCCTACCACCACTACCTTATTCCATGATGACCAGCCCCTGAGGTTCACCTTGGCCATGCTTGACACCACTTTCTCAGGCTGGGAACATCTAGGGAGACTCTTCAGGAGGATTCCAACTACATTATGTCTTTCTAAGAGCCTCTTAGCTTGTTGTTCTACCATCTTTGCCATGCTCCTTTCATCTTGTGATCTGATATAGATTCCAGCTCCTGCCATCATGCTGACCTTCAGCCAGTATGGAATGAGAACAAGGGAAGGAAAGGGCCAGCTCATATCCTTCAAAGACATGAACTAAAAGGTGCACATATGACTTCTGTTCACATGTCCACTACCCTAAGTGAAATCACTTGGCTGCATCCCCATGTGTCGGTATAGAGTAACATCAGCTAGTGCTACTAGTTTCCCAATATCCATTCTTCCTTTCTGTTCTCAATAATGAATTCCCCACATTCATTGTCCTGACAAACTGTCAGGCCTTTCTTGGCCTGACAAATAGGTCTCAAAGCTGAGTAGGCAGACAGTATGGTTGACCACCCTGGAGTTTCTGTAACACATTACTGCTTGCAATTTAGACCTAGTCCTCAGAAAGTCCTGGAACAAACACCTTGGTGGACCTCAACTGTATGGGTACTCTCACCATACAACCACCCTAACTGCAAGAAAGGCTGAGAAATATTATCCTTAGTTGGAAAGACATCTGTTCATCTAAAATTTTGAGTATTTTTTTTTGAAGGGTAGAAGATCAGGAGGACAACTAACAATCTCTATTATATTTAATCAAAATGTGCAATACAGCTGGATCGGTACTCAAAGGGGAACTCTGTGATCATAAATGTATATATTCAAAAAGAAAAACAATAGAAAAGTAATGAGCCCAACAGAGTATACCCAAAGAAAGTAGAAAGAAGAAACTAATAAGGATAAGGGCAAATTTTAATGAAACAGAAAACAAACAATAAAGGTGATCAACAAAAACAGAGTCCAGTTCTTTGAAAAGATGAATTAAGTGGACAAGAGGACCAGCATCTGGGAAGACTTAGAAACGAAGAGAGAAGGCACAGGATTAGAAAAAAATTGGGAATAAAAAAGAGGACATAATTAAATACAGAATAGTGACGTAAAATATTGGAAGGGTAATTATGTATAATTTGATCCTAATAAATCTGAAAACTTACGTAAAATTGACACTTTTTTTCTGGAAAAAACATAAGTTTCCAACGTGACATGAGTGAAGGAAAAGGACTTATAAGCTGTCAAAGTACCTGATTTAGGAGTCAAACATCCACCCATCCTCACCTCTACCTATCTCTAGCCCCTCCATCCTTGCAACTCAGGGCCCAGATTGTTTTTTAAGTTGAATTTTATCACATGATCAACAGAACAGATCACTTCTACCTTCTATGAATCGTTTAAGAGTCTACAGAAGGAAAACCTTTCCAATTCCTGTTTTGAGAAAACTATATTCTGGCTTTCTGTAGTGGATGCTGTGGCAAACTGCATAGATCTGCAGGGGCAAGGCCAGCATTCCCCTAGCTGCAGGGAGTGGTGGCTGCTGGCCACTCAAGGCCACGTCTCTCTCCAGGAATGCCTTCTGCCTGCCTTGCCCAACATTGCATTCTTTTCCGAGGAGAGCCCACCACCAATGGTTGGTAGACACAATGGCACAAGGGCCCGCCCCCTTGGATCAATGTGAGGCCTCGGCCATGCCTGTGCGCCCTGCCCATGCCCCTGAGGGGGATTGATCCTGAGAGCCCCCCTGCAAACTTGTGAACATAAACCTCTGTCCCAGAGTTTGCTTCCCAGGAAACATGACTGAAGACAATAACAAAATTGGACAAGGATGAGAGCAGAAAGGAAAATTATAGGCCTGGTTTACAAAATACATTGTGATGAAGTTGGTTGATCTCAGGACTCTAGACAATGTCGCATTTGGAATCTGGGAATGTACTTCAACTGCAAAAGCAAATTAAAGAGAAAGGTTGTATAACTGTCTCACTAGCAGAAAAGGAATTCATATAATTCAACTCCAATTGATTGTAATTTAAAAAAAAAATTCTTACCCCAGTCTTATGAGAAAAACCTCAGCAAACTCCAATCAAGGGGCAACCTACACTACATCTGACCGCTACTCCTCTAACTGTGAAGGTTACTAAAACCAAGGAAAGTCTGAGAAACTCATAGCTAAGAGGAGCCTAAAGAGACAGGATGATGAAATGTAACGTAGGATCCCAGATAGTATCCCCAAACAGAAAAAGGACACTGGTGAAAACCAAGGAAGTCTAACTAATGTATGGGTCATACTTAACAATGTATCAATATTGATCCATTAATTGTAACAGATATTTCATACCAGGGTAAGATGATAATAATTGGGGAAGCTGGTAATAATATGGGAAATCTCTGTTCAATCTTCTCAACTTTCTGTAAATTTAAAGCTGTCCTAACAAAATATATTTTTAAAAAAAGACTGGAGGGAAGTATACCAATATTAATAGCTATATTTTCTGGCATGTTGTGAAGAAAGAATAAGATAATGCCTATAAAGTGCTTAGCACAGAACCTGGCAAACCTCTAAATATTACCTATTATTATTGATTTTAATATCTTTTTCATACTTTTCCATATTTAAAAATGTATCATAAGCAAACATTACATCAGAAGTTTCTTTTTCAAAAAGAGAAGAGCCTTCTAGGACACTGCCTGATACGCTCTAAACTAAGAGGGAGGCAACTCAATGGCAAATGGAACAGCTCATCAATACCTCGCTTTGCCCCTCAACCCCAGCCAACGTCTTGGCAAGTGGTAACAGAAGGATTTCCTTTTCTGGTAAGTGGTCCCAGAAGGTCTAGTCTGCCTCGAAGCAATTCTCTACCTGAAGGATTTCTGAATAATTCATTCTTCCTAGGGGTCAGTATAGAGGTTCATTTTTACCCTTAACTCTAGCACCAAGGAGAAGGAATGCCCCTCCTCCTACAAGAGGAGACAAAGTTGACCTGGGGACAAGGCTGCTTGCCACCATCTTCATGATGTCAGACACTAAGGCTCAAGGGTAAAGGGGTGTTGGGAGTTCCAGAAGAGAAGAATGCCTGGAATGGCAAGGCTGGCTCAAGGACTATCTAGGGAGCCCTATGGGTCCATCTGAGGCTGAATGAGAGAAAGGAATTAAAGTTACAAGAGGTAGGTCAGGCTGCAGCACTCTAGGGCCTGGTAGACAGGAGCGGTGAGAGCAGATGTGGCCATGGCCCACACTTAGGAAACAGTAAGGCAGTTATGGCCAATTATAAAGAGAAGTCTTGGAGAATCACTTAATAAATATCATACTTTTTTTGGGCAACTTTTGAAAAGCAGAATTATTTACTGATTTCTAGTGGATAATGCCATGCTTCAAGTGGAAACAGAAAGCAAGGAAAGCAGCCAATCCAAGCCAAAAATTCATTTTATGTTGCCATATTTTAGGATACTTTGTGGCCTCACAATACTGAAAGTAGCAAAACAGTACAACATGGGACCATCCGCCATCACCCAGAATGACTGCATGAGAAGCAATTAGTCCAGGCCAGGGGTGGGGAACATTTTCATATTGGAAGGCCACATTAATTTAGCTGTAATCAAATAAGGCCGCATTCGAGAAACTTCAACTAGATATACTTAAAAATGTACACTATTTTATAAAAATCTAACTACTGTGTACTTAATAATTTTAAAAAGTGAAAACTTTGTTAATTTTAAAGTTAACTAACCTTTTAATGACTTTGTTGGGTCTGCTTTTTGTTGGAAAGCATTTGATATTTGGTTGCAGCATGGAGGTCGGCAGTTTCAATTGATCCTCTAGATGGTATCAGTCATTTGTGACCTTAAGGGTGTCTGGATTTGGGTTAGGTAGGAGAATGTAGATTCACAGCAATAAGTGGTCGAAAAGCAAGAAAGCATTTTTCGGGCATGTTGCCGAAGGTGTGGGTATTCTACTGCGTTTTCCCATATTTCAACTGGATCTTTCTTAGCATCAAACAATGACTTTAAAATGTCATCTGCTGAGAGCTCACTCAATTCCATCTGTAATTCTTTAGATGCTTTGGTGATTATCAACTAGGTGAGGCTGAAATGCTAATTTGAGTGTGATGTCATGATTCTCAAAGTCAGTGAAACTTTCATTGTATTCTCCAATTAATAGGTCTGTAAAAACTGTGTATTCTTCAAATGATTCACATATATCCTCCTGCTCATCAATGACCTTTGCTAACTGGGGAAAATGTTCATCCGAAATTTCCTCTGAAGAAGTGCTTTGAAAAAAGATAGCTTTTTTCAACATGCTTGGATTTTTTGCCACATATCATATATAGACTTAGTTTTGCCTTGTAAAGACATATTTAAGTTGTTTTGATTTGACATGATATCACACAGAAATGCTGCATTCCTGTAGAAATCTTCTTTCAATAATCCACATTATTGATTCTTTTCTTCATAAAATTCAACTATCTGTTCTCAAAGAGATGAAATTTTGGCTAACACCTGTCCCTGTGACAGCCAACACTTTAGAATGACACGGTAAATCCTGTACCATACCTCATCATTCAACTGAGCATGTTACGAAACTGATGATGCAGTGTTGCATTTGCATGAATATAGTTCTAAATCTGTTGCGAATTGTCATTTAAAATAGTAGCTTTAGCATAGAAATTTTGCTGATGCAAGATACAATGAAAATAAATGAGAGTATTTGGATCTGTTAATACTTTTTTTACTTGTGCAATAAATCCTTCATGTTTTCCTGTCATGGAAGGTGCACCATCTGTACATACACTGTCTGTACATTAAATTTACCAAATTCAGTCCAACTTCACAACATTTATCTTAAAAGTTGTTGAAGATACCTATTTCCCGTGTTCTACAAGAGTGCCCAAAGAGAGTAACTCTTTGTAGCAAAGAAAATCTTCTGTTATGACCCAAATGAAGTATAAAACCTGTGTCAAGTCAGTAGTATCAGTTGACTCATCCAAAGTGATTGAATAATATATATTCAATATTTTCCTTTTGAAGTATTACATGAAGTTGTTCTATTAAGTTGAAGGTTTATTCATGCTGTCGATCGGTATGGTTCTCCTTGAAAGAGGCAGTTGTTTGTACTTTGAAATGTTATCGGGGTCTAAGCATCCTACAACTTCAATGATACATTCTTTCACAATTTCTGCATCACTGAATGGCTTCCCTTTTTTCCTGAGTATATAAGCTACTTTATAAGTTGCTTCAGTGGCATTATTTCCAGGTCTTATTGCTGCTTCAAAGAATTGTCTTTGCTTTTACTTTTCATCTTTTAATTTCTGCAATAGACCTTTTGCACCTCTCTAATTTAAAATATTTGTGGTTCTTATGAGTGTTATAATGCTGATGAGCATTGAATTTCTTTAATGTTGATATTGCGGTATCACAAAGCAAGCAAATCATCTTATCCTCAGCAGAAACAAGATAATATTGCAATTCCCAATCCTCATTTAAAAATCTGTTTTCTTTCTTCAGTGTTCTCTTGGTCTTCTTTGACATGATGGGTTGTTTGGCAGACAATTAAAAAATACTGTCGAGCCATGCAACTATTCACAAATTCCACTTCAAACAGAAGCACAGTGCACTGCTCTCAAAAGCCGATAACAGACTGATGTACTTGACCCCATAAACTCTCACCAACCAGCCTTGTGCAGTAGTGGCACCAGTCAGGCTGGGGAAGTTAGAATTAAATCATGAGAGTAGCAGCCACCAATTTAGCCCTTATGGCTTCCTAAAGTTCTAACTGTGCCAGTCAATCTGGGAGGATTATTTTGTTGAAACTTATTTTATTCTTTGGTGTTTTAAATATGTTTATTTTAAAAATAAAAATATAAAGGACAAAAAAAGTATTAATAAAAATAAAAGGTTTTGTTCTGTCAAACTTGGATTCAGTCAAAAGGCCACCTTAAAGACCTAGAAGGCTACATGTGCTCTTAAGGCCACAGATTCCCCACCCCTGGTCCAGGCTAATCTTTTAAAAAAGCAATAGAAACAAAATATTCTCTTGTCATTTAAGGTAGCCATTTCTAACTCTACAACTTTCTATCATTTTCTCCTTTTTTCTACGATTAAACTAAAACTATGTTCATTGCTTAAAAGTTTGCATACAAGTCTCAGATATCTAACCTTTATTATTATTTTTAAAATTTTTAATAAAGGAGGCATAGAACGGTGTGATGAAGCTCACTTGTACTAGAAAAAATAAACATTTTTAGTGAATGAAAAATCTGTAGGAAACATCATAGTTAATGGTTAAACATTAGAAGCATTCCTTTTAAAATCAGGAAAAATATAAATACTGTCCTTGGACATTATTTGCATTTAATATTAAACTGACATTGTCGTCAACTAAATAAAACAAAAAGAAAATATATAAAAAGTAAGATGAGATACAAAATTATTTATTTCTATATATGATTATCAACTTTGGAAATCCCAGAGAATCTGCAAACTGTTTACCAGTAATTAGAGAGTTCAGTAAGTTTTATACAAGAGCAATACCATTCCTGCTTTAACCAATTAGAACCCTTAACCACAATAATATTGTACGTAATAACTGTACAGTCCCTAGAAGCAAATCTAACAAAAAATGTGAAAGACCTTTAAGGAGAAAGTTATTCTAAAATTATTAAAGGTTATAAAAAAAATCCTAAGTAAATTAGAAATCACATTTTAAATGACAAGACTTAGTATCATACCTCTATCAATCCCCCTAAAATTGATCTATAAATTCAATGCAATATAAATTCAAGAACTAAAAGAGCTTATTAAGTTCCTGTCCTTTATAAGCCTGTACCACTTACACACCACCTTTTCTTAAAAATCAGCACATAGTTGCCATGGGTTGCTTTTATTTTGTTTTTTTAAAAGGGAACAAATAGATTGTTACTAAGAAAGCAGTTTGTTGTTGCCACTGTAATTGTTTCTAAATAACATATAAATATTTAGAAACGATTGTTTCCAAGATCTCAAAATTCATGGCAATTCTCAAGCTAACGTTGAGAAAATTGACTTCAAAGGGAAGAAAAATAACAGTTTAAAAGATGTGACTATCATTTTTTAAAAAGAATGAAAAATCTTTTGGGATCTATTGGAGAATTAAGTTGTAAAAAATAATAGCTAGCATTGGGCCGGGCACGGTGGCTCACGCCTGTAATCCTAGCACTCTGGGAGGCT